>JASDQU010752280.1:37688-61910 GCA_032191745.1 Picea mariana
CCATTCTGATTCTTATCTACTTTTGGCATAGTTACTTCGCGTTGTTGAGATTCTTTCCTAATATTCGAAGGTGATACTTCTTCTTTATCAGGAATAGGTACTTCAATCTTTTGTGGGTCTTCTAGTGTTCTTGCAACTTCGACATCCAGGTCTCTGGTGCTAAATAGCTTCAATCTGTTCTCTTGTTCTTCAATCAAGTGTGCGATCCTTCTAGTCATAAAATATTTTAACTCTTTCTTCTTCTTCTCTAAAACTTCTTCTTCTTCATTCCTTCTGGCCTGATCTCTTTCAGTCCAAGGTTTTCCTAGTAACATGGTAAATGGGGCGTTGTTCTCAATAAATTTAATAATCTCAAAATCTTCCTCTGTCGAAGTTCCATTGGCATTCATAGTTATTTGGGTGATCTTTCCACATAGGTTTATCATCTTTCCTCTAAATATCCCTATTCCTCCTAATGAACAAGTCATAGCAGGTTTCCCTAAAAGTTCCCAAGTCCTTTCCGTCATGATATTCACCTGTGTTTCCTCATCTAGAATACAGTCAATGTCAAAGTCTCCTATTCTTGCTTCAAGGCATTCCTTTTCTTTGAATATCTCTGATAAGTTGACATGCCGGTGGTCATTCAGGGTTTCTTTTATCTACAACAATACTTTCTCTGATTCTTTCTGGGGTTCTACCATAATCATAGTTTCTGGATCTGCCTTAGGGTTTTCTTGTCTCGTGTTCATTCCTTCAAGATTAGCAATCATTCTAGGGCAATCCAATACTTCATGGCCCATAGCTTTGAAACAAAGACAACTAGGTCTTCTCCTAGGGCATTCCTTAGCAAGATGTCCCGGTTTTCTGCAACTGTAACAGAGAGTTAATCCTCTCTTTCTTTTAAATGATTCCCAACTCTTCCTATACTACGTGCTAGGATCATAGTAGCTAACCTGTAAACATTTCTTTCTAGGATCCTGCATCCATTTTTCATTCCAAACATTATTTCTATGCATAGGTATACCATATATTTCACTATTCTTATAAGATCTACACATATCAAACCCTCTTTCATCTACTACTTCCCTAGTTTTCAAGCTAGGATAGAATCTATCAAACATACCAATATCCATACTGTTGAAAAACAATTTCCACTTATCTTACTTCTACAAAGCAAAAAGCTTTCAGATCTAGAACTATTCACTATTCTTACCTTTATCAGAGTACAGAGCTTCCAGATCTTACCTCTTTTCTTCATATCTAACCTCTTTTCTTGGTAAAAAGCTTCATATGTCAAATGGAATGTTGCGCACTAGGGAAACAAATATACGTACGGAGCTTTCACAGTTTCTGGTCGGATCTTTGCAAAAAGTTTCTTCTTCCATAGTTCCCAACAATCACAGTTTCAGTTCGGATCTTTGCACAAAACTTCTTCTTCCTTAGTTCCCAACAATCATAGTTTCAGTCCCGGCAATAGAACCATTTGTTGGCACAAGGGAAAACCCAGGGTTCAACGCTACAACAACACACCAACAAAACCCTAAATACCGGCCCTTTCAACAACACCTGCGAGGCAAATGAAGTCTCACCTGAGGTAGAGGCAGGGGTGGTTGCAGGACTCAAGTGTCTGCAACTTTAGCTGGGACACAGATATGTGATTGTAATACTTAACAGAGCACTTAGCACCGACATTTCATCAATATTTAACTACCATCTACTCCATAGATAAAACATAGCATCGCATCATTCATCCAAATCTGATGTATCTAAGAACTTATCATATAGGGGTAGATTAGATCTAGCAAATTCAAGTACTAATCATATTCACATAGGTCAGATATAACATCCATATACATCATTAGCACAAAGCATAAATAGATCTATCTATCTATATCAAAGAAATTAGCAATTAAAGACATAAACACATCAAGAAATCACACAAAGCAGAGCAACATAGCATATATGTGGTTCACCCCCACCCTAGGGCTACTTCCACCAACTCTTCTTCTTTATTATCTTTGTCAAGCTTCTTACAGGCACATAGCATCAAAATCCTACTCCGTAGAAGACAAGAGATATGCGCGTACTCCGCCAAATCCTCCTTCTTCGAGCTAGGGTACAACACCAAGCCTTCTTACAATTACTTGCATGTAGCTTTGCAAGTCTTACATAGTATGCACAAAGCATCTACAATCCATACTTAGCACTTAGCCCAATATCACACAAATACACATCTCCCTCCTTACATTGCCTAGACATCTATTTATGCCTAAAAAAATGGGCCTAAACATGGGTAAACCCATGGGACAACATCCCATACCTGTTACATAATCCCAAATCCCAAAAAGGACCCAAAAATGGGCTGAGATCCCGAGATCCTGTGATCTCTTCTTTGTCTTGTGCTCCGCCTTCGACAGCCTGTCAAAGTCCCAAAATAGGTCAAAATTAACCAAGGATATCCCAAAAATTTGTCAAGGGCCAACAATCATTGATTGATTTCAAGTGATGGATTGATTGATTGATGATTGATGAACAATGTATATGTATTGTCCTTGATGAGAATGATAGTTGTCAAGTGGAAACCAATAGATGAAGATGGATCAACGAGTTGTCATTGATACATGATGAAGATGGATTCTTTGATATATGATGCATAGTTTGTTTGATGTAAAATATGACTAAGAAGTACAAATGGATGAACTCCAAAGTGGTCCCCTTATGGTGAAAGCCCTCACAGGAAGACCCTTTGTGCTTGAGTTGTGGTTGAGAGAACCCATGCTTGTATGTGGAATAATGAGATGAAGATCAGTGATTTTGTTGGTAAAAATATCATAGATGGATAGTGCTTGTCATGCCATTTTCGTTGGTATGTGGAATGTCACATAACTCCTCATGGTTTGAGAGTTATGGCCCTAAAAAGTTGAAGGACCCCCATATGAAGGCTTGAAGCCCCAAAAGGTCAAAGAAGTCAAAGTGCTTGAAAAGAAGATTATTTAAATGATAAAGTGAGGTGACAAAATCAAGAAGGAATATTTAAATGAGAAATTAATGGAGAAATTTCTATTTATGGAAAGTGGTTAACCCTAAAATAAGAAAAATGGGTTAAGTGACCTAGAAATGGGTCAAGTGACCTAGAGGATGAAAGTATAAATAAGATAGAAATGGTCTCTTGCATACCATCTTTTGTGTGGATCAATGGAGAGATTCTTGTGAGATTATCTTTTGGAGTATTGATGGAGATATTCTTGTGAGATTATCTTTTGGAGTATTGATGGAGAGATTCTAGTGAGAGCATCTTTGGTGTGGATCTCTTGAGCATGATTGAAGATCTATTCCGAGAAAGAGAGTGTGAGGAAGATCTCATGGATGCATCAAAGTTTCAACAATATCGGAGATCTTGACGAAAAAGTCTCGGACCTTTAGAAACCCTAGTTTCTGAGGTGTACGCGGGTTGAATGGGCCAGGGCACGTTCATACGCAGGCTATATGAGGACAGGGCCCGTACAGTGGAAAAAATCATGGAGATTTTTGTTTGCGCTGATGACTAGTTGTTGAAGACTCTAGTAGGCTCCAGATCGACATTCTATGGGCTCAGATCTATCACTGGGACATTGGTATGGTTACATTATTGTCTTGATGGATAGTATTGCTTGTTGTGTTGTGAATGCTTAGGGAATTCTTGGTATGGATGTTGTGATGTGATTTATGTTGGTTAATGGAGTGAACAGTACTCTTGTGATTCAGTTGTGATATGATTTCTATGGTATACTAGTTTCTTATACATGATTTAGTTAGCATTCATATTGATTGGTTGTGGAGCATGAGTAAGGTATTGGAGAGCTTGTATGTGTTGTGATTGGTTGGTGGTCAGTTTGGACAATGGAAGGAAGAAGAAATTATGCTTGCAGGTTGTAGAGGATTTGAGTATGTGATGAAAAGGATAAACCCTAATAGCTCAGAAGGCATACACATGTTGTTGTATATATTGGTCACGTTCATACACAAGCTGTAGTGAGCCAGGGTGCGTACACACGCGGACTGCACTACTGACAAGTCACGTACCTGTGACAGATTGGTATATGTGGAAGATTGTTGCCTCATCTTAGTTGGTGCTGAGGGTGTAAGTTGTNAGAAGGCATACACATGTTGTTGTATATATTGGTCACGTTCATACACAAGCTGTAGTGAGCCAGGGTGCGTACACACGCGGACTGCACTACTGACAAGTCACGTACCTGTGACAGATTGGTATATGTGGAAGATTGTTGCCTCATCTTAGTTGGTGCTGAGGGTGTAAGTTGAGTCTTGAATTATAGAGATGGTGCTCTTGTATATTTGTACTCTATTCAGTTGTTGCTAAAAAACCCCAAGGATTGTAGTCTGTAATAAAAATAAAATTGTACATACATCTTGTGTTCTTTGTGTTCCTTGTGGATATGATTTGTTGATGATATATTGTTGATATATGTTCACATCTAACTGGTTATAAATGACATAAATAAGTAATGAGTAAATTTTGAATGCTAATTAATGAGTTTTGTGTAAGAGGGAAGCTTTGGAAAAAAGATCTCCACACTCATTCAACCCCCCTCTAAGTGTGGTATGTGTGTCCAACAGGTTCCTGTCTGAAGGTCCTTTTGATCCTGATCCATCTTTGATTTCCCAACAACATATTCAACCATTGGTTAATGAAGTGATCAAACTGATGCAATCTTTGACTGATCCCACTCTTCTTTTAGGGGGCGATGTTTCTACTAACCATGTTGTTTCACAACCTATACAACTAGTGGTTGAGGAATTGGTCAATCCGATACAATATTCGGCCAATCCAACTCTTCTCTTAGAGAGTGATGAGTCTACCAAAGTGGTCATGCTGATGTAATTTTTAGTTGATCCCACTCTTCTTTTGGAGAGTGATGAGTCTACCAAATTGGTCGTGCCGATGCAATCTTTGGTCGATCCCACTCTTCCCTTGGAGAGTGAGGAGTCTACTGAAGTGGTTGAGCTGATGAAATCTTCAACCTATCCCACTATTCTTTTGGGGAGTGATGTGTCTACTGAACATGTCTTTAGCATTTCCATTTCAATACCTTTAGAACAAGAGCACATTCCACTCACTTCAAGAATACTCGCTCCAAGTCCTAGGATGGTTTCCTTTGATTGGAATGATCTTGTTGAGCCTATCCTTCCTTATTCTACATGTTTCCAAATAAGGGTTGAAGTTAATTCAAAAAATATTTACCAATATATTGTAGATGAAGGATCCTATGAAAGTATTTTATCCTCCTTGTCTTGGCAAGCTTTGGATTCTCACAAGCTTATGTCAGCTACCAGTGAGTTGTTGGCTTTTGACAGAAGACCTAGTGAATATTTGGAGATTCTTCCTCAATTTCCTATCATGTTAGGTGGGAATACTTTCATAGTTGATATGATAGTGGTTCCAGGCCCTTTAGATTTCAATATGATTCTTGAGCGTGATTATGTATATGCTATGAACGTTGTGGTGTCTACGTTTTTTTGGGTGATGCATTTTCCTCATAATGGAAGCATTGTCACTATTGATCATATTACATTTGATAATCACCATCCTATATCCAATTTATCTCGGACTACCTATTTATATGTTCTTAGTATTCAAATAGACTCTAACCCGCCATGGGTGAATTATGCAGCATCTTATATTCAATGTTCAATTTCTTTTGAGAAGGAACCTTTTCACTCTTGTTTTCCTTCTTGAGAAAATCTCTCGACAATTTATCAGGTGATTTATCCAATGGGGAAATGCGAGCTCTTTCCTCTCCCTATTACCCGAAGGAATTGAAATTTCCCTCTTGACTCTGATCTCATTGGTCGTGGGCCCTGTTACCCCCAAACTAGGGGTAACTAAGGAGATCATGTCTTGAGGCCCACAAGTTGTAGAAATGGAGTGTTGAGAGTGAGATGGATAGAGAATATCCTTGAAGGTACCTTCTTTTCATTTGATGCCTTCTACACATCACCAAAAACAACCCAGAAGGCAATGGGTCTTTCTCCATGAGGTAATGAGTCTAGGTATCATGGTAAGTGCTGTTAAATTTAGAGATGTTATGAAGTTATTTTCAATTTACTAGACAATAATAGCATAAGTAGGATCACTGAAAGAAACACAATCACACGATACACAATATTTTATCCTTGAAAACCCTCATGGGGGAGAAAAACCAACAAAAACTTCCTTAATATAGATTTCCATTACAATGTCAAGATAAATACCAAAACACTAAGGATAATTCAACACTGAGCATGCGCCTCTCTCTCCTCCTTCTTGCAACTGAATCTACCTCCAAAATATGCACACTATATGAGTGACTGTGTGAGTGAGTAAGTGAGGCTCCATCCTCACTTATTTATACTAGTTGGGAGGCACTAGGGTTATCTCTCTTCACCAACATGGTTCGACTACTTCAACTGGTGGTTAAAACCACTTTAATTATCCCCATGGGACAAATTTACAAGCAACACCATATAACTATGGTTTGACCAATCCAAAAAACAGATTTGGTCTTATACAAATCCTGATATGATCAATCCAAAAAAGGAGATTTGAACTATAAGATAATAACTCAATTATAATTAGAATATTCTTCGTAGTTACAATATTTCAACACTCCCCCTTAACAAGAAGGGTATTCTACAATACAACATCATCAGGAGAGAGAGAGGGAAACAACATCTAGAACACTCATTGACACATCTCTAAATCATCGGAAGTTTTTCTCATCATCAATAATATCATCATTCACAACATGGAGCTGGAGTATCATCATCATTATCGTTCACATCATGGAGCTTGAATATCATCATCATCATCATCATCATCATCTGCATTAACATTAGTTAGCATAAAATCTATAACAACAACATCAACAACACTAGGTTGATACAACATCATCAACAACATGAGGTTGGTACAACAACATCAACAAAAACATGAGGCTGATACAACATCATCAACAACATGAGGCTAGAGAAACAACATCATCAACACGAGGCTAATATAACAAAATTATCATCATAGGGAAACATAATGAGGCAAGTGAAACAATAATATTTTCTGGTACTCTGACAGACCATCCTTACTGGACCTTCATGATCTTCCCTAGAATCATAAGATTCCATAGGATGTAAAATCCTAATGGAGCTACCACATGGTACTCTAACATACTGTCCTTACCAGACCTTCAACATCTGCCGAAGAATCAAAATATTTTCTAGGACATAAAATCCTAACAAAGCTACCACTACTGACCACAGCTGGCATATACATGCACATGTACTCTGACAGGTCATCCTTACTGGACCTTCATGATATTCCCAGGGATGATCAATCCCCTAGGATATAAAATCCTAACAGAGCTACCTGTTGTTGGTTAGGATACCATAGTATCATCAACATCACTCCCCCTTTCGAGGGAGGTCCTTTCGGACTATTCCGAGCTTGTCTCAAAAGTATTCAAACTTTACATGAGAAAAAGGATTGGTCAACACATCTGCAACCTACTCATCTATGCCAGCATATTGGAGCTTTACAACTCCCCTATGCACCATATCACCAATGTAGTGATACCGAATTTCTATGTGCTTGGACTTATCATGGAACACTGGGTTATCCGTCATCTTTATGCAACTCTGGTTATCACATAGAATCATGATTCCTTCCATATCCAGATCAAATAGACCTGTCAACAACTTTCGAAGGCATATGGCTTCACAACTAGCGGAACATGCAACAAACAATGTATTCTGCTTCTTTCGTGCTGAGAGAAATACTAGATTTCTTCCTTCTCTTCCATGAAGTCATGGCTGACCCCAAACTGAAACAACATCCTAAAGTTCTCTTTCTATCATAAACACTTTCATCCCAATCTAAATCAATATAACCAATTAGTCTAAAGTCACGATCTCCAGAATAACAAAGACCATATTCCAACATACCCTTAAGGTATCTCATCACATGTTTTGCAGCTACAAGGTGAACATGTATGGGCTCTACCAGATACTGACTCAAGGTGTTCACATAAAAACATATATATAGCCTGGTATTCGTTAGATATATCAACGAACCAATAATATGTCTGTATAGAGTAGCATCAACCAATTTTGACGAAGTATCAACCAGGAGCTTCAACTTTTTTTCCATGGGTGTGTTCATGGATTTACATTCCAACATATCAAACCTCTTTAGTATTTCAACTGCATAATTCCCTTGGTTAAGGAAGATATTCTCTGGGATATGCCAAACTTCAAGACCTAAGAAATAATGCATCATGCCTAGGTCTTTCATCTCAAATTCTACAGTGAGATTCTTCTTACAATCTATGGTGATCTTTTCTTCTCCAATTAAGAATAAGTCATCCACATACAATAGAAATATAACTGGCTCATCATTCATAACCTTGAAGTAAAGGTTAGAATCAACTTTACTCTTGGTAAAGCCCAAGCTCATCAAGAAACTGTCAATTCTGCCATACCAAGCTCTAGGAGCTTGCTTCAACCCGTATAGATCCTTCTTCAACCTGCAGACATGAGTCTTTCTATCTTCAACTTCAAACCCTTCTGGTTTTTATATATACACTTCTTCTTCAATAAGACCATTTAAGAAGGTTGGTTTCACATCCATCTGGTGTAACTTCCACTTCATCTTGGCTGCAAGAGATATAATTGTTCTAATAGAAGTGTATATGGCTACATGAACAAACGTCTCTTCATAATCAATTCCTTCCTTTTGAGAAAATCTATGAGCTACAAATCTTTCTTTATGTTTTTAAATACTTCCGCCTACAACATGTTTTATCTTGTATATCCATTTGGAAGATACCACATATTTGTTCTTTGGTCTAGGAACTATTTACCATACATCATTCTTTATAATGTATTGGTATTCTTCTGTCATGGCATCCACCCATTCTTTCTTTTGAATGGATTCTTCAAAGAAAACAGGTTCCTTTTCTATGAGTTCACACATCAAAGCCATATAACTGGAGAATGGATTAGGTTTCTTTCTTTGTCTCATGGTTCCTTCTGGGACACCATATTTCTCTCCATCTTGAATAAGTTTCCTTTCCCAAGCTGGATTTCTCTTGTGAGAGATTGTCATTTGGGGAGGTTCTTGAGATTATGTCATATCATTATCTTTTGGAATATCATCATCAGGGGTACCTGCAACTTCCCTCATTGGTTGTGCAACTCTGGGAGCTACAGATTCTTCTTCATATACTTCTTCAAGCTGGAATATCTTTGATTTTTTGAGTGTTGCATCTTCACCAAAGGTTACATCTCTGTTGATCTCAATATAATGGTTACCTGGTATGTAAATTCTAAAGGCCTTTGAGACCTCACAGTGTCCAACAAATATTCCCTTCTTTCCTAAAGGGTCTAACTTAGTTCTCCTTTGTTTCAGAATGTCTACAAACACTGCACAACCAAATATCTTGAGATGGATTACTTTTGGATTCTTTCTAGAGAAAATTTCTTAGGGGGTTTTGAATCCAAGTGCACTATGGGATAATATGTTTTGGAACATAAAGTGTTGTTCTTGTTGCTTCAGCCCATAAGTGAATTGGAAGATCTTGATCATGGATCATAGTCTTCACTGCTTCCATTATTGTTCTATTCTTTCTTTCTGCTACACCATTTTGTTGAGGATTATAGGGAGTGGTGAGCTCCCTCTTAATCCTGGCATCTCTGCAAAATATTACAAAATTTTTTGAGGTGTATTATCCTCCATTATATGGCCTGGGTATCTTGATTTTTCTTTTAGAGATATTTTTTATCAAGGATTTGAATTCCTTGAATTTTCCAAATACTTCATCTTTTGATTTCAAGAAATAAGCCCAAGTCTTGTGAGAATAATCATCAATAAATGACACATATTATACATACCCACTAAGAGAGGTTGATGGAATTGGGCCACATACATATGAGTGGATGAGCTCCAAGATTCCTTCTACTTTACTGTCGCTCTTTGTGAAAGGATTCTTTGTGTTCTTTCCTTGTGCACATCCCTTGCACACACCTTCGTGATCAACCTTGAATTCTGGTAGACCTGTAACTACCTTTATTACATATGGTAAAGCTTTGTAGTTGATGTGAGCTAGTATTCTATGCCAAATTTCACATGGACTCTTAGTGGAGTGAGTCAAGGCTGCATCTGAGTGAACTTTTATCTTATACAAGCCACCTTCTTCTGTTCCAATGACAATTGCATCTTCTATATTTTTTCCATTAGGCCACATAAGAACTTCACCATCTATGAATGAAAACCGAAATCCTTTCTTATTTAAAGTTGAGATAGAAAGTAATTTATTTGTCAAACTTGGTACATACAATACATCCTTCATTTTCATCGGGGTCCCTGAATCAATTTTGTAGGTGGATTCTCCCACTCCTTTGATAGGGTATTGGCAATCATCTCCAAGTGTAACTTTTGGAAGAAATTTATTTTCTGTAAAGATAGAGAGAATGTCTCTCTGAACTTTCATGTGCTTAGAGGCACCACTGTCTATGATCCAAGTATCCTCTCCAGGTGTCAAAGATCCCGAGAGGGCGAAAAATAAGACATAGTATTCAATCTCTTCTTTAGTTAACTTCATGGGTGGCTCATCATCTTCAAGTGCATGGGCATGATGTATTTTGTTGTTTCTCTTCTTGTATTATTACCTTATGGCTGGAAAATTCTTAGGAATATGTCCCATCTTATCACAATGATAACATTGATAAGAGGAGAAATATTTTTCTCTTCTGTGACCCTTCTGATATTTCTGGAATCTCCTTGGAGGGTGAGATTATTTATGGAAGTGGGTGAATCTCTTTTGGGAGTGAGATTCCTTATGGAGGTGGTTCTCCTTTTGGAAATGATACCTTCTCTTTCCTCCTTTAGCATGAGAAACTAGGTCTTGGTATTCATCCCTTAATAATACTACTTCTTGGTTAGCTACTCTTGCTTCTTCTTGAACACATTCTTCCCAAAGACTGCCAAATTGTAGTTTCTCCTTTCTGGCACAAATAGTTTGGATGAAGGCATCCCAAGGTCTTGTGAGACCATTTAGAGTTGTCATGATGAGTTCATATTCATACAAGTTATTTCCAATTGCTTCTAATTGTTCTTTGAAATGAGTAACCTAGAGAAATAGTCTTGAACAATTTCTCCTTTCTGCATCTTTGTATTATTGAGTTGAGTTCTCATGTTCATCTTTTGGTTAATGTTATTTCCTTCATACATTCTGGTTAGGGAATCAAACATATATTTCAGAGTATTCTTTGAAGAAAATTGAGGTATCAAGTGATCTTTAATAGAGTCTGCAATGATTCTTTTGGCCCTAACCATATCCTTCTTGTACTTTTATTTAACTGCATTTTCTTTGGGTTCTGGTACATTTTCCTTTATGAATTTTGTAAGGTCATTCTCTTCAAGATTGAGTGCAATCCTATAATTCCAGGCACAAAATTTTTCCACACCTTCTAACTTTTCAACAAGCTTGGTGCTTGCAAAAATCTTGACCTCGAGCTGGGAAAATGACCAAAAAATGAAAGTGCTCAGAAATTGAATTTGAACTTACCAGGAGGTGCACTGGAATGAGGCAAGTAGGCTGGTGTAGTATTTTTTTCAGAAAGTCCAAATTTTACCCCTTGAAATTGGACCTATGCAAATTTGGACTTGTACTTCTGGTACTAGTTCTCGTTTCCTGGTTTTCTGGTACCAGTCAAAACTAGGGTTTCACTTTCCATAGGCTCTGGCCACTGAAAAGGTGCTATAAAGTTGCAAAGTGATGCACTAGGATAGGGCACACTTCCCTAGATTATTTTTAGGCTGAAGTTATCTTCCAATAAAAATCCCTAATTTTTTTGTACGACAACATTGATGTTTTTTGTTACCCAGTGAAAGGTGCTCTATTCAGTTCAACTTTGATACCATGTTAAATTTAGAGCTGCTATTAAGTTCTTTTAAATTTACTAGACAATAATAGCATAAGAAAGATCAGTGAAAGAAACACAATCACAAGGTACACAACATTTTATCCTCGAAAACCCTCATGGGGGAGAAAACCCAACAAAAACTTCTTTAATATAGATTTCCAATACAATGTCAAGATAAGGACCAAAACACTAAAGATAATCAAACGTTGAGCATGTGCCTCTCTCTCCTCCTTCTTTCACTGCAACTACCTCTAAAATATGCGCACTAAATCAGTGACTGAGTGAGTGAGTAAGTGAAGCACCATCCTCACTTATTTATAGTAGCTCGGAGGCACTAGGGTTATGTCTCTTCACCAAGTTTTGATGACTTCTTCAACTAGTGGTTAAAAACACTTTATTTATCCCTAGGGGTAGAATTTACAAACAACACCATATAACTATGGTTTGACCAATCCACACAAGGGGATTTGGTCTTATACAAAGCCTGACATGATCAATCCACAAAAGGGGATTTGATCTATAAGATAATAAATCAATTATAATTAGAATATTCTTCACAATTACAATATTTCAACAAGTGTCACTACGATGTTTGAAGCATTTGAATAGGTTGCAAAAGATTGTTCTTGATTTCAAAACATTTTCTTGGAATTTATTCTTTTTTCCTTATTTAAACCTCGAGGGGTGTCATTGTGTCCTAGTGAGTTGGTTTCCCTCGGGAATAGGTTGATACTAGGTAGATCCTTGAAGAGTCATCATCCATTTCCTACCATACTTGTCACTTTCCATACTTCTTTCCCTCCATCTCCTCGGCCTTTTGGGATCTTCGGGTGTCTTGACCCAAGAACGGATTGTACCTTACCTGATGGGAAGAAGGGGATAAAGGACCAGAGGGTAAAAGTAGCTGGAAAAAGATAAAAGCCAATCATAAAACCTTTGAGATGCTTTTCTCAGGGATCCCCGAGAAAGCAGTGAAATGATTCTCTGTAAGAAATGGGGGACCTACAAAAAGAATGATAATGAATACTCAAGGTGTTAGTTGTGGGATAAGAGGTCTCATCATGAGCCAAACTATCATGATCATAGGTATTTATCGGTATGACATTACCATCATATATTCACCAAGATGTGGTAGTGGCTCTCAATTGCATGACTGAGGGTAAGGGGGTCTCATCATGAGCTGAACTATCATGATCATAGGTATTTATCGGTATGACATTACCATCATATATTCACCAAGATGTGGTAGTGGCTCTCAGTTGCATGACTGAGGGTAAGGGGGTCTCATCATGAGCCAACCTTCTCATTTCCGTGAGGTATTTGTGAATGAAACTGTCGTATCTGGACACCAAGACAGGAAGTGGCCTCCAACTAATTCCTTCAAACATGAAAGAAACATGAACAAAAAATCTAAGAAGAATAATGGAAAACAAATGGGCTTAGAAAAATTGCATTGTGGACAAAGGGAAACTCACCCTATACAAAGGCACCCATAGGTAAGACAATAAAAACCATTGTCTATCATGAACCCCATGCTCAGAAGTTCATCCCACACCATCTCACATGCACACATGACTAGGATAGGTTCCACTTAGGAAACACCTTGGACCTGGAGTGATTGAACCAATAGGGCACCTTGAGACCCTTCCCAAACCTAAATTTTACAAATTGTATAACGTCCTTGAGATTTTGTTTGGTTTGAAAAGGGGGTTTTGATGAACATGTTCGGATGGTTTGATTATTGGATGTGATTTAGTTGCTATGATACTTGTGACTCATGGAAGCCTAGAGGACGTACCTATTTGTATGTGCAGGACCTTTCCCGGTGGACATTTACTCATGAGGAGATGATCAGTTCGGACCTTCATGAGGGCTTGGATCCTAAGGATGGATGTAAAGACCCCAGACTTGGGGTAAGATCGTGATGACTGGTTTGCACAATCAGCAAAGAGGATGTTTCCTTTGGAGGCACCCTGGTAGGCTCAGATGATGAGATGCCACCCTTCCCCATCTGGATGTTAGCCTTTGGAGGCCTTGGACATCACCATAGTAGACCATGATGTCACCTAAGGCTATGGTTTGACACATGGAGGGGTTGGACTATAGTTTTGGCATGTGTGTCATGGAGGAGGGCCTTTGGAGGCCCAATGTTTTGCTATATGATCTCAATGCTTCATGGGGAAGGCCTAACGTCACCCTCTTAGAGCTTTATTTTGTGAAAAAAAATTATTTTAAATTTTAAGAGCCAAATTGACATGTAGGCTTTGTTTTCTGAAAATACATAGTGTGTGGGTAAATTAGCCAGGATTTCCCATATAAATATGGCTAGCTAATTTCGTTTTTGATCATAACTTACCTCTCACAAGAGGGAGGACTGAAATTTCCGCCCTATTAAGGGTTATTGGCTTAAATTATGAGGCACACTCTCTTGGAGACTTGTTTGGATGCATTTTGAATCATTTCTTGGTAGAATTTTGGAAAATCTAGGGTTTTTGTGCTTGATTATTCTTAGTGAAGTAAGTAAGTTTGCAATTCTTATTTCATCTTAGGTGTTTATGGTATGTTTACTTATTCATATTAAAGATTATGAAATTTCTTTCTCGAAACCATAGGGGTAAGAAACATAATGTGCTTCTTTCTTGCTCCTTGTTTTGCTAAATGTTTCCTAAGAGGATCTTGTCTAGACAAACTTCTAGAGCCCTAAAGTGCTAACACTTTAGAATCTTTGTCTAGTTACTATTGCATTAAATATATTTCAAGATTCTAAGGATAGGAGAAATTGCTAGGGCCTAGAAGTTCCTACACCCTAGTTGAATATTCTCTCAAAAACTTGGTGCTTGAGGACTTAAGGTGCTACTCCTCAAGTTTCCACCTTTTTATCTCTTAGACAAGTATAATCATTGTTGTTTCTCCATGTTATTGTGTTGATATAATTGACTCCATAATACCTAAAAGGCACTAGTTCTCACTTCTCTCTTGTTTAAGGATTGATCAAACACTCAAACACCATTCTCCTAATATTTTACTAACTATCTCTAACCCTAGTTTAGCCTGGACCACTAACTTATTTGTTGTTATTATAAATGTTTGCTACAACCATCTAATTGCAACAAATTTTATGCATTATTAACATCAATTGTTAGTTAATCACTTCATAATTTTCTTGTGACAAGTTATTATCATTCTACACAGTTAATGTTATCTTTTCATTGTCTTTTCAAGTTTTTATGAGGAGTATTTGTTGCAGCTATTACATTTTATCAATTGTTGTTGTAAACTTATTGACTACTACAATTTCATATCATGTATCACTTATTGTCATTGTCTATTGTGTACTAAAGTATTATTATCATATTTTCACTTGGGATTATTGTATATGCATGTTATATTGTATTGTTCAGGGAAGGTACATCAAGCACTTCATTAAATTCAATTTTTTAGACACAAACTTAGTGACTTTGGTTACCAGTGAGAGGGGGGAATATATCTTGACCATAACCTTAATTTTCCATCCCTTTAAGTTACCGGGGACACCTCCCTTGGGGTAGACCTTGCCTATCCATAAAAAGTAGGGATTTACTATTAAGGTGATAGTGATAAGATATCGTGTTTGTTACATCAATATCCCTTACTTTCCTTGGGCTTTGGGAAAGTACATATTGTGCGATAACATTTTTGGCGCCATTGTCGAGGAACATCGAGTCAATTTTTCTCGAACGAAAAATCTTTGGTAAGCCTTTCCTCAAATCCTTTACTGTACAATCTTACCTGGTGACTCCACTGAGGGTGATTCCCTCATTTCCTTTTGATGATCCTTGATGGATTATCTAGCGACTCCATTGATGACGAATTAGAGTGGGCATCGATACACGCACTATTTCCCTATGGATCCTATGAAATGGTCGCCTAGTGAGATATTTAGACCCTTGGATATGATTAAAATCCAAGGTGGTTCACATATCCTTCTTAGCAAGGCTAGGTCATGGTTTTCTAAGTTTTCCGGTCAAGGTCATACCTCAGGAAACCTCCATTTGATGAATTTTTATGGTAGTATCAAACTCCATGAAGCTGGGAATGAACATCCTAGTGTGATTATGAAACTCTTCTACACTTAATTGACAGATGAAACTGGAATATAGTATAATAACCCTCCAAATAAGAGCATCAAATCTTGGGAAGACTTTAAGAACTCCTTCAAAAGAAAGTGGGGAGATGAGAAGGATCTGACTTACCTTTTTTCCCAATACCAAGAATAAAGAATCATGAAGAAGAGTCTGTGAGGGAGTTGAATCAATGACAGGTTCAATACATTACTCAATCACATGCCTTCTAATTCACTACCAGAGTCCAATCTCTTAGGCCAATATCTACACTCTTTCAAAGGGAACTTCCAATTCCTCTTAAGGGACAAGTCACCTAAGGATCTTAGGAAGGCACAATATATTGCTTGCCAACTAGAGGATAACCCGAACTCGTGTGAGCCTAATTATTTCTACCAAGTAATTTCCCTTCAGGATGAGGTTACGAACCTAGCCAAATCCCATGTCATCCTTAAGATTAATATTATGGAAGAAGAGTAGCATCCCACCAAGAAACCAATTATGGGTGATGAGGAATATTTACCCTGCAAAATCCCTAGAAAAAGAAAATGGAGCACATGATTTTCAAACATGAAAGATGTTAATATGCACTCCCAAGATTTGAGGAGTGAAGATTGGATGGATCAATAGGCTCCTAGGTTAGTACCACAAATAAAATCTCATTCTAAACATGATTTCCCTAAGGCTACTCATGGGGGGGGGGAAATCACATGAATTCCATCTATACGTTGTTTCCCTAGGAGTAACTTGATATCACACCGAAGAAACTCCAATAAAGAGAGAATAAATCCATAGGAATGGTTAGGATTGAGTGCTTGAACTAAATGAGTGAGGAATCAAGGGAGAATATCGGAGAATATCATGCATATGCTAAGTATGCACCCCAACCCCTCCCAAAATCTAAGTATTTTGAGATCATGGAACCCTGGGAGTAATTATATATGTCTATTGATTTTTAAAGTTTTTAGGGATACCCACATTATTTTGATATGAAGTGGTTGAAAAATTCTCCAAGATTTAGAGGCCTCCCCATTTCTCATGTTGTAGAGTTCTTGAAGCATATACGTGAGTTTGAATTTGAAGGAGAGGATGTTCTAGTAAAATTGTTCATAATTTCCTTGCCACACTTTGTACAAGATTTGATCAAGGGTTGTTGTGAAGAAAATGGTATATCTTCTCTCATAGATCTCGTAAGTAGGTTTCTTGAGTTTGCAAAACCACAACACCAGATGTACGAAGATGTCCTTCAAAATATTGTAGTAGTCCTAGAGGATGAAGGATTCACCTATGATATTGTAGAAGAGCTCATGGTTGTTCACCATGCTCAATGCCAAGGACCCTCAGACATAGAAGAATATATTTATGAAGAAGGTTTCCAACTCCTTGAAGAGGAGCAAGAATTTTCCCATGATTCTACATAATACAACGGAGACTTGATTGAAGAGGTGAGTCATGAGGATGAAGTATTGATATCTTCTCCTCGATTTGATGAAGTCATCCATGCCTTTTTCCCTCCTGCACAAGAAGAAGAGAATATGGTAAGTCATTTCCCTTTCCAGGTTTTTGATGATGCCCTGTTCTATGATTCAAAAAGTTAAGAAATAGAGGAACCCTTGGATGTACTTTACCCTTTGTGTTATGATAAAGGTAATGATGTGATTAATAATATATATGAGTTCATACATGTTGGGAGACATAAATGGGATTTTATTGGTCCCGATTGAGACCCCATTTACGATATTGAGGGTCATTTTTAATTGTTTCCTTTACAACAACCATATGTGATTACTACTAATCTAAATGTTTAGCGACAAGAAGACATGATTTTGAACTTGTTCCAACCACCCAAGGATGACCTTTTGTAGTATTCTCATGATTATTTTTGGTCATTCCCTAAGGAGTTTGATGCTTATTCTTTTGAGCACTTGGATTTATTCTATGAAGAAATTTTTTAACCGTCATTGTGCTCTAAATTTGATGAGGGTGAGGACATGGTATCCCTAGAGAAGTATTTTTGTGACAAGAATTTCCAACCTCCGCTATTATCATATTTCCATTCTGCTATAGATATGTTTGGGGGTTTCTTTCATGATGGTCACTCGCCTGTCATATAGAGTTCTTTTCAACCTTTGGCTGGTTGTAGGAATTTCCATTTTCATACACAAACTCAGAAAGACTTTGGTTGGAGGAAATGTTTTTTCTCTAGGCCTTGTTTCATCCCTTACCTTGCACATTATTTTCCTATAGACAACCGTATAAATTCCCATGCGTTCCTTCTTGTCCCTTCTTCTCGACTTTATGGAGATAGCATTAGAGCTGAGGATGAGTATTTGCCTTCATCTGATTTTCTTAGCCCTATCTTGGGATGGATAGGACAAGGTTGTGGTGATACCTCTTCATATCATTTTGTCCCTCCCTCTAGCTTCTGTGAGTTAGACTTTATGATTCCTTATGATATGATGCATGATATAACTCATGCTACTTTTGTGATTAACTTGTCATTATTTTGGTTTATGATGAAGTGCAAACACATGTGTTATGATACATTGCTAACATGGTTGTACTTGTTATATGATTATACCTAGCATTCAATCCACATGTAGGAGTAGGTAGGTAGGAATTTGCATCCATTATATATACCATGCATATCATATTAGTGTATCTTTAGTTTCATTTTCATATTGTTTTTTCTCACTTGTGTATATTATATGCTCATGACTATATGATAGATTAGAGAAATTTTCATCATATATGGACAAAGGGTGATATCACCACCCTAGATACACTAATATTTTTGCTTGAGTTTTAGCAAGCACAAGTCATACCATATATGTTGAGGATCTCACACACTCTACGGTAAGGAGATTTCCCTGAGTAGGAGCCATATGTTACCCCCAAACTAGGGGTAACTAAGGATATCATGTCTTGAGGCCCACAAATTGTATACATGGAGTGTCAAGAGCCAGATGGACATAACATAACCCCGGAGGGCCCTTCTTTTCATATGATGCCTTCTACACATCACCAACAACAATGTCCACCACACTAGCCTGGTCCCAAAAGGAAATGGGTCTTTCTCCATGAGGTAATGAGTCCAGGTATCATGGCAAGTGTCACTCTGATGTTTGAAGAATTTGAATAGGTTGCAAAAGATATTTCTTGATTTCAGAACGTTTGCTTGAAATTTATGTTTTTTTCATTTTTTAAACCTCAGGGGGAGCAGAGGATGTCATTTTGTCCTAGTAAGTTGGTCTCCCTCAGGAATAGGTTTCTACTACGTGGATCCTTGAAAAGTCATCGTCCATTCCCTACCATAATTTTCACTTTCCATACTTCTTTCCCTCCATCTCCCTAACCTTTTGGGATCTTCGGGTGTCTTGACCCCATAAGGGATTGTACTTTACCTCATGGGAAGAAGGGCTTAAATGCCCATAGCGTAAAAGTATATTGCAAACGATAAAATCCAATCATAAAAACTTTGAGATGCTTCTCCCATGGATCCCCAAGAAAGTAGTGAAATGCTTCTCTGTAAGAAATGGGTGATCTAAAAAATGAAAGATAATGAATACTCAAGGTGTTATTTGGGGCATATGAGGTCTCATCGTGATCTGACCTATCATGATCATAGGTATTTAGTGCTATGAAATTACCATCATCTGTTCACCAAGCCAGATTAGTCTCTCTCAGTTTCATGACTAAGGGAAAGGGGGTCTCATCACGAACCAACCTTCTCATTTCCATGAGGTATTTGTGAATGAAACTATCGTATCTGGACACCAAGCCAGAATAATGGCCTCCAACTAATTCCTTGAAACATGACATAAACATGAAATAAAAATATAAGAAGAAGAATGGAAAACAAATGGGATTGGAAAAATTTCATTGCAGACAAAGGGAAACTCACCATCTACAAATGCACCCATAGGTAAGACAATACAAACCCTTGTATGTCATGAGACCCATGCTCAAAATTTCATCCCATGCCATCTCACATGCACACATGACTAAGGTAGGTTCCACTTACGAAACACCCTGGACCTAGAGTGATTGACCTAATAAGGCACCTTGAGACCCATCCCAAATCTAAATTTGAAAAATTGTATAACGTCCTTGAGCTTTTCTTTGGTTTGAAAAGCGGGGTTTGATGCACATGTTCGGGTGGTTCGATTATTGGATGTAATTTACTTGCTATGATACTTGTGACTCATGGACCCCTAGAGGGCGTACCTATTTGTATTTGCATGACCTTGCCTAATGGAAATGTATTCATGAGGAGATGATCATTTCAAACCTGCATGAGGGCTTGGAGCCTAAGGATGGATGCAAAGACCCAAAACTTAGGGAAATATCGTAATGACTGGTTTGCACAATGAAGGAAGAGGATGTTTCTTTTGGAGGCACCTTGGTAGGCCCAGATGATGAGATGCCACCCTTTCCCATGTGGATGTTAGCCTTTGGAGGCCTTGGACGTCATCCTAGTAGCCCATGATGTCACCTAGGGCTATGGTTTGACACTTGGAGGGGTTAGACTACAGTTATGGAACGTGTGGCATGGAGGAGGGCCTTTGAAGGCCCAACATTTTGATCGATGAGATCAACACTTCATGGAGAAGGCCTAACGTGAGTCTAGGTAGCATGATGTTACCCTCTTAGGGTTTTATTTTGTGAAAATAATTTAATTTTAACTTTTAAGAGCCAAATTGACATGTAGGCTCTGTTTTGTAAAAATACACAACTTTTGGGTAAATTAGCCAAGATTTCCTAGATAAATATGGCTAGCTAATTTTATTTTTGATCATAATTGACCTCTCACAAGAGGGAAGACTGAAGTTTTCTCCCTCTTAAGGGTTATTTTCTGAAATTATGAGGTACAATCTCTTGGAGACTTGTTTGGATGAATTTTGGATCATTTCTTAGTGGAATTTTGTAAAATCTAGGGGTTTTGTGCTTGATTATTCTTGGTGAAGTAAGTAAATCTGCAATTCTCATTTCATTTTAATTGTTTATAGTATGATTACTTATTCATATTAAATATTATGAAATTTCTTGCTTGAAACCCTAGAGGTAAGAAACGTAAGGTAATTCTTTCTTGCTCCTTGTTTTGCTAAATTTTTCCTAAGAAGATCTTGTATGGACAAACCTATAGAGCCCTAAAGTGCTAGCACTTTAGAATCTTTGTCTAGTTACTATTTCATTAAATATATTTCAAGAGTTTAAGGATAGGAGAAATCGCTAGGGCCTAGAAGTTCCTACTCCCTAGTTGAATATTCACTCAAAAGCTTGGTGCTTGAAGACTTAAGGTACTACTCCTCAATTTTCCACCTTTTTATCTCTTAGAGAAGTATAATCGTTGTTATTTATCCAAGTTATCATGTTGATATAATTGACTCCATAAGCCCTAAATGGAACTAGTTCTCACTTTTCTCTTGTTGAAGGATTTATCAAACGCTCAAACACCATTCTCCTAAGATTTTACTAACTATCTCTAATCCTAGTTTAGACTAGATCACCAACTTATTTTTTGTTGTTATACATGTTTGATACAACCATATAATTGCAAAACAAATTATGCATAATTGGCATCAATTGTTAGTTAATCACTTCATATATTTCTTGTGCCAAGTTTTTATCATTCTACATAGTTAATTCTCTATTTTCATTGTCTTTTCAAGCTTTTATGATAATGTTATCTTTTCATTGTATTTTCAAGATTTTCTGAGGAGTATTTGTTGCAGCTGTTACATTTTATCAATTGTTGTTGTAAACTTATTGACTGTTGCAATTTCATATCGAATATCACTTATTATCATTGCATATTTTCTACTGAGATATTATTATCATATTTGTACTTGGGATTATTGTATATGCATGCTATATTGACTTGTTCCGGGAAGGTACATCAAGCACTTTATTAACCTCAATTTTTTAGACACAAAATTAGTAACTTTGGTAACTAGTGAGAGGGGGGATTATATCTTGACCATAAAACTAAATTTCCAACCCTTTAGGTTACTGGGGATGCGTCCCTTGGAGTAGACCTTTCCTATCCATAAAAAGTGGTAATTTCCTATTAAGGTGACAATGATAAGATATCCTGTTTGTTACGATAATTACCTTATTTTCCTTGGGCTTTGGGAAAGTACAGATTATGCGATAACATTTTTTGCACTATTGCCAGGGAAAATCGAGTCAATTTTCCTCAAATGAAAAATCTTTGGTAAGCCTTTCCTAAAATCCTTTATTGTACAAGCTTACCTAGTGACTCCACTGAGGGTGATTCCCTCATTTCCCTTTGATGATCCTTGAGGGATTATCTGGTGACTCCATTGATGATGAATCAAAGTGGGCATCGGTACATGCCCTATTTCCCTATGTCTCCTCTGAAATCGTCTCCTAGTGAGATATTTGGACCCTTGGATATGAGTAAAATCTGAGGTGGTTCACATAGAATTCCTAGCAAGGCTAGGTCATGGTTTCCTGATTTTTTCGGTCAAGGTCATACCTTAGGAAACCTCCATTTGATGAAGTTTTATGATAGTCTTGAACTGCATGAATTCAAGAATGAACATCCTAGTGTGATTATGAAACTCTTCTCCACTTCATTGACAGGAGAGCCATAATCTGGTATAATAACCTTCCAAATAAGAGCATCAAATCTTGGGAGGACTTTGAGAATGCATTCATAAGAAAGTGGGGAGATGAGAAGGATATGACTTACTTTTCTTCCCAATACCAAGAAATACAGAAGCACGAAGAAGGTCTATGAGGGAGTTCAATGAAAGGTTCAATGCATTACTCAATCATATCCATTCTATTTCACTGCTAGAGTCCAATCTCTTAGGCCAATATCTATGCTCTTTCAAAGGGGAATTCCAATTCCTTTTAAGGGGCAAGTCACCTGAGGATCTTAAGAAAGCACAAGATATTTCTTGCCAACTAGAGGATAAGTTGAACTCATGCGAGACGAATGATTTCTCCCAATTAATTTCCCTTCAGGATGAGGTTACAGACCTAACCAACACCCATGACATCCTCGATATTGATATCATGGAAGAAGAGCAACATCTCACCATGTTTATGGATAAATTCGTGAGTGTGGACACAGACCAATCTCCCCAGATCCACCTGGATCTGGAACAAACCGTAACAGAATACTACTCTTTCCCTAGATCAGCTATTGAATGAACTAAGAGAAATGGATGACGGACATACCTTTTGAACGCTCTCCTTTAATCTCTGTTGTTCCTCGCTCTACTACGATGCTCTTGCATCGTCCAATCACAACAACACAAACCAATCACAGCAAATGCAGATTAATGTATTCAATACCTAATCTATACATGTGATCAAGGAATCATGTAATAAGATGATATCATCATTATGGGAAAGGGACATATTCATGTATTATATTAAATGAAAGAGAAACTTACAAAATGAGCCTTGATGTCGTAGGCCTCCTTTCTATGGCTCCTAGCTCTGACACACACACTTGCTCATGCATGAAGAAGTTGAACCACATATGATGACTTTGCTATTGTCTCTTGCTGCTGTAGCATCAATCCTCCATACAGTCTTGCACAAGTTCTCCAATCAATCTCTTACTAGCTTTCTTATGCTTCTCTAGTTCTTTTGCTTCTTCTTCTAACTTCTAACCCTTTCCATGAGCAATCCCCTCAATATATAGGAGAAGATTGATTAGTTACTTGGATAGGGAATAATCCCATGATATCTGGAAAGCCAGTATTTTTCCAACCATTCGAACTCCAACTCACCCTTCTAGAAGATTCCTTTTAGAAGGATCGAGAACTTATTCATTTTCTTCCTTTAGAAACATGTCCGCACCCTAACCATTGACACAGTGCAGAAAGTCCGCAATAAAGATGAATACAGACTGCGGGAATNAATTAAGTATTTTCGTAGGTGAGTATATATGCAGCCTGCGGAAATGTGATTTTGAGAAAATGAAAAGTGTAACCTTCTTCAGGAAAATGTTATTAATGAAGAGTTTGATCTTCCATCATCATGAAATAATCATAATATCATCTTGATAACCAAAAATGTGGATAACAGAATGCCCCCCAAAGTCTGAGAGTGGAACCAGTGACAGTCAATAGACTTTGTAAGCTGCATGTGTGTGTCAAGAACCAAAAGCACATCTAATCGGAGACCTGCAAACATCCAAGCATCA
>JASDQU010752282.1:716-37668 GCA_032191745.1 Picea mariana
TACCACTATAACAACTTGTACCACTGACATGCAACCAACCAACCTGCAACAACATGTACCAAACAACCTGTAATCAACCTGTCCTATAAACAAGTGCATCAACCATGCACCAACCTGTACCTCAACCTTAGAAAGCATTATCAAAAGAATTTATCCTCCCTTGAATTTTGGCCTTCTTTACTTCACTTTCTCTCTAAAATTTGTCTTAGATATCATTTTATTACCTCAGTCACTTGTATATATTCATTATGCTCAAGTGTGATTAAAAATGAGAGACCCTTGCCTCTTATTTATACTTTCATGTAGTTTCCTCAAGGGGTTACCTTCTAACCATCTTAACCTACTTTCCTTTTTTTAGGGCTAACCCACTTCTAACCACTTGTCCACTTAGTAATTTCTCCATTAACTTTATTATTTAAATAATTTCTTTTGTATCCACTTTAACTTATAGTACACTCATCACTTCACTTTATTATTTAAATTACCTTCTAACCATATTAACCCACTTTCCTTATTTTAGAGCTAACCCACTTCTAACCACTTTTCCACTTAGTAATTTCTTCCTTAACTTTATTATTTAAAAAAATTATTTTATATCCACTTTGACTACTTTGACCTTTTGGGGCTTCTAGATGACTCATGAGGGTTCTCCAACTTCACATGGCCATAACTCTCTAACCATGAGGAGTTATGTGACGTTCCACATACCACTGAAAATGGTATGACATGTATTATCCTACTAGAATAGTCTTACCTACAAATATATCAAAACTCATACCATTATCCATCAGACAAAATTGGTTCCATTAACCAAACAATTTTGCTACCGCAATTCGCTATCATACTTTCTTCAAGGGTTGACATCAATGACAAGCAACCCAATTAATCAAAAATCCCCCCCTTTGGCATTGATGGAAACACTCTGATGCAATACTGAATTCATGTCACTCATGCTCCCCCTGTGACCATCGCTCCCCCTGGAACCATGCCTCTGTGCTCTGCATCTAATAAATCTCTCCCCTTTTGTCATCATTAGAAAAGGTATCTTTCCATCCAAGGTTTCTCCCCCTAACTAAACTTTCCTTGGGGATAATCCACATGATTGAACTCTTCCTGAAACTGATCTCCCAACTTGAATTTTCCTCTCTATGGTGCCTCCTCGTGTAAATATAATACATATAAGATAAGAATTCAAAAACATTC
The DNA here is from genome assembly GCA_032191745.1 of Picea mariana. Lineage (NCBI taxonomy): Eukaryota > Viridiplantae > Streptophyta > Pinopsida > Pinales > Pinaceae > Picea > Picea mariana. The sequence continues at coordinate 1,920 of JASDQU010752282.1, forward strand.
ATTTTGGAGTAGAAATTACTCTAATTCTATGAAGAATATACTCAAAGGCTTCTCTTGGAAGTGGTTTTGCAAAGATGTCTACCACTTGTTCTTTTGTGCCCGCATATTCAAATTTGATGTTCTTCTCTGCAACTTGTTCCCGTAGAAAGTGATACTTGATTGGAATTTTCTTCGTCTTGGAGTGCATCATCGAGTTCTTTCAGATACTGATGGTGCTTGTATTATCACAATAGATTGGAATGGGCTCATCATACTCAACTTGTATATCTTTCAGAGTTTGTTTCATCCATAGAACCTATGTACAACATGTTGTTCCAATATACTCTGCTTCAGTTATCGATAAGGATATTGATGATTGTTTCTTGCTTAGCCATGATACTAAAACTTCACCCAAGTAGAATGTTGCTCCACTGGTGCTTCATCGGTCATCAATGCAACCTGCCCAATCTACATCTGTGTAGGCAATAAGTGATAGATCTTTTCCTTTTAGATACCATAAACAAAACTCTTATTTTCCTTTGAGATATCTGAAAATCCTCTTCACTACTACGACATGTGATTCCTTTGGTGCTACTTGAAATCGTGTCACGTGTCCAACTTCCTGCATTACATCTATTTTGGATGCTACCACATATAGTAAGCTACCAATCATTGACTTGTATTGCCTCTAGTCTGTAGACTTTGAATCATCATCTTTTCTCAACTTGCAACTGGTTTGCATAGGAGTGGTAACTGGTTTGCAATCTTCCATTCTGAACCTCTTTAGCATTTCTCTGATGTACTTAGTTTAAGAAATAAAAATTCCTTGGTTTCTTTGACGTATCTGAAGACCCAGAAAGAAGGATAGTTCTCTAAGTAATGAAATTTAAAATTCATTCTGCATATCATTTGTAAATTTTTGTCTTAACCTATCATCAGTACTTCCAAAATTAATATCATCAACATAAGATTCAATTAATAAAATAATATCTTTAGTTACCTTGATGTAGAGGTTGTGGTCGGCAATTCCTTTTATGAACCCTTTCTGTTATAGATATTCATCTAGTCTAGAGTACCATGTTCTAGGAGCTTGTTTTATCCCATACAAGGTCTTCTTCAATTTACACACATAATCTGTGTTCTCTGAAAATTGAAATCCTTCTAGTTGTTCAATGTATACTTCTTCTTCAAGTTCTGTTGGCACATGAGAAGACCCAAGGTTCAACACTACAATAGCACACCAACAAAACCCTAACTACCTACCTTTTCGAAAACACCTACGAAGCAGATGAAGTCTCACCCAAGGTAGAGGCAGGGGTGGTTGTAGGATTCCAGTGTCTGCAACCTTAGCTGGGACACATATCTATGATTGTAACACCTTAATAAAGAACTTAGCAGTTACAGTTCGTTAATATTCAGCCTTAGTTTATAGTGCAGTTAAACCCTAACAACAGATCAATGCAGTATTCACACAGATCCAATAGATTCAAGTACAAAGCATACCAACATAGATCAGATCTAGCATTTATTCCCATTATTTAGAACTATGATACCATATTAGATCCTTCTAAGAATACATCAGTGCACTAAGGATTCAATCACATAGACAAGAGAACAACCATAAAGCACATAGAAATCACAATGTAGTATATACATGGTTCACCCCCCACCCTGGGGCTACATCCACCAACTCTTCTTCTTTATTTCTTTCTGTCAATATTCTACATGCACAGATCCATGATATCTTACTCCGCAGAGGAAAGCAGATCTGCACACCTCGCTAGATCCTCCTTCCCTGAAGTACAACACAAAGCCTTCCATAGTCTCTTACAATCACTTGCACTTAGCTCTACAAGTCTCACATAGTATGCACAAATCAATTACCACTCAGCACTTAGCATCACATACTTTTTCCTCCTTCGATCACATAGATCAAACTCTAGCACTTAGCACAAACTTATCACTTAACACACTGGAACTTATCACACTTTGTAGCCTCTTCTTTCATCACCTAACTATCTATTTATACATTGCAAAATAGCCCTAAAAATGGGTAAACCCATGGGTCAACATCCCTATTCTTGTTACATAAGCCCAAAACCTAAAAATCCCTAAGAATGGGTTGAGATCCCACAATCTCTGGTTCGACTTGCGCTCTGTCTTTGACAGCCTGTCGAAGTCCCAAAAGTAGGTCAAACATGACCAAGGATCGTCAAAACTTGGTCAAGGGCCAACAGGCCCCCAACACTCACCTGTGACTTGTTCTGAGTCACTCTGGTCTAGGTAGCTATGCTTCAAAATCCTCAAGCTTGGCTCGAGCTGCTTCGACCTATTACTACGCTAGGGCCTCCTGCTCGACAAACTCTTGGATGACTGCTTCATTGATAAGTCCCTCTAAATGTTGTTCGACTCCAGTGACTACTTGTTCGAAATCTGCGCCTCAGCCTTCAATCTCCTCAAACAGTTGACAAGCTTCGTCCTGAACTGTTTGGAGCCTTTCAGTCACTTCCATAACTTTGCTCTAAATGGTGTGGACATATTGTTGAGTAGTGTGTTGTTATTGGGGCCGCTTCATCCTTTCAAATGTTGACAAGAGATTCAACTGATCCTGTACTATTGTTTCTTGTTGCTTGCTTCTTTGATTCCTAGAGTTGTGACTTCGGTACCTTCAGCTTAGTATCTTCAGTGAATCTGTTGTTGGGTATGTGTTATATTCTTTGCATGAGTAGTAATGTTTGAGCATATGTGTCGGGTGCGCAGGGGGGTTATAGGGGGGGCCACTAGGCACCCCCTCAAGGGGTGTAGGGGGGCGGAGCCCCCCATGTGGCGGTTCGGGGGAAATACCCCCGATTTTTTTTTTTCGCATTGGGACCGCATTATATTTAGGTGGTTTTTTGGCACATGGTTTCTTTGCCGATGCTTTTCTATTTTCAGTTAAGGAATTAGGGTTTTGGAATAATCTAGGTCATTGGGTTAGGTTTTTGGATGTCGCTGGCTCCTATATGTATTTTGTATTGTAAACATTGTAACACAATGAATGAATATAGAATATGTTGGTTTTCCCGATTTGGATTTCTAGGGTAAAAATCTCTATGTAATGTTTTTATTTGCCATTGTATCTTTTCTGTTCTTTTCTGAATATCTGTTTGTAGTAGATATTGTACAAGGTTATAATTTACATCTCTCATAATTCTGTGCACTGTGATCACTTAGTTGTTTTCATTCCAAAGGGAATGCTCTGATTCTCTTGACTACGCTCCACGCAGTGGCTTCTCTTTGATATCGCACGTCCTGCTGGGTACTTGGCATTCTTCGTAGCTCAAGGTCTGTGATTCTCTGTTGAAGTTGTTGGATATCTTCTACGAGCTTCTCTACTTGGTGTTCCACTAGGTCTTCCTCCTTTTGCTCTAAGCCTGTCACAGAGAGAAGTGCTCTGTTGACTACTTCTTTTACTCCCACCTACTCTGTGAGAAACTGCTCTTTCTCTTGTTGGATATGTGCTTTCTCTTTTTCAAATTTAGCTTGGAGGGCAGCCTTTTATTTTTTCACAACTCGAAGTTGCTATATAACTAACTTTTGTACTTTCTTTAGGGCCTTTGTGGCCTGCTCGATTTCTTCCTGTGCGCGACAAAGGTGAGCTTCGGTCAAATCATATAGTCTGCGTATTTGGGCAAGCTCATCTCCCAACTCAAGTGATTCTAATTATGGGGGCGCAGTGGATACTGCGCGGATGGATTGAAGGGAATGTTGTACCCCTTTGAGTTCAACCCTGATACTATCATACATCTCCTCCTACTTGGCTTCATGTTTCTGCAATATGTCCTCCGAGGCATCTGCTACAGCTGCGATAATAAATTCAAAGTCATCCACAGTAAACACAGTCTGCATCTTAGGAAAGGTGGCTTTGGATTTCTTTCGGGAAGTGAGTTTCGTGGGAGAAACCTTCCTTTTCTTCAAGGGAGCATCCTCATCAGTAGGGTCCCTAGGCAGTGTTACTTCGCCTTACTTCTACTAGTCCTCTTTTCCATTTTTGTCTTCTACTTCGTCACCACCCCCTGTTACACATCAAAATCACTCATTACAATGATGGCCTAGTGTCGTCATTACCAATGTTGCAAGTGTTGCATTTCTCCCACAAGTGTCACAAATATCATACTGTCATCTTTCCTATGTCGTGCCTCGGATGAAATTATCAAGAACACTTGCAAGACACCTCAAAAGACTGGTTTTGAAGAGGAGAAGTCATTTGACAAAGAGTACAAGTCTTTTTCCATTGAAAAAGCCACTCAAAAATCAATTTTGGAAGCCAGCGCTCCCATATACATTGTCATGGAGTGCCAATTCTCAGTGATCTCTTTTGGAGGAGCATTCCAATGCTTTGTGCCCCATTTTGAGGGAGCGTTGGTCTTTTTTGAGCGAATTTTTGGATTGTTGAGAGAAATTAGGGAAGAATCCCTTCATATCTGGAGTTGGTTGGATTCAGATCTAAGGTCAAGGCTCGATCTTAGGGAAGATCCACAACTAAAGGATAAGAATCCTCAACTTATCCCAAGAATATCTTAAGTGGTTAGGCCTCTCCAAGCCTATATAAGGAGGCATCTTCATGGTGAAAGGGGAGACATTGTAAAGCATCAAACTTATGATATCATAAGGGAGATATCATTGAAGAATCATCATTTTGTGTGTGTATTATTTGAGTAAGGGTCTAGACAAAGAGAGCTTGGTGAAGTTGATTCACCTACATCTATGGTTGTAAGAATTTCACATTGTTTTCATTAATATAAATCTATGCTTGGACTGTTTCCTTTAAAGTTTGTGTACGTTTCTTGAACTTGTTTCTATTATAGATCCATTATGAAGCTAATCATGGTAGAGTAGGAAGTGTGTCTCGTTTTTGTTGCTCATTATATTGCAAGACCTTCTGAAGAACTTGGAGATCAAGATCAGCCTAGATCGAGCAAGGACAAACATCGCTAAAAGGTATTTACCCTTATTCCTTCTTCTTCTTCTTTGAATAGTTTAGCTTCATGAAAAGGAATGTCAGTGTCCACAATAGCACTTTTCTGTCTTGGTCTTAGGAGTCTAGACCCAAGAGAGAATCCACTTGTCTGCAGGGGGATTTCTCTGTAACAGAAATTGGTGACTCCACTGAGGATGAACTTTGATTTTTGTTTCTTTTCCTAGGTCATGTTTTGGCCTTTGCTAATTCTTTGACCTTCTCCATACTGTGTCTCTGATTCTTACATGTGTTGATTGACCCTTTAGTTTATCCTATCCACTTTGATTGTTTGAGTTTTCTTGAGTTTTTTTATTTTCTGGGCATTTTTCTGAACTTTAAGAGGGTAGCGCTCCCCTGCCCTTGCTACCAGAGCATAATCGCTCCCTATTGGTCTGACACAAAGCATTGCAACACTCTAGTTCCCTTGACACCAAAGCGTTGCCCCTTTTCTGTTAAGAATATTCCAAGGGTTAAATCTCTGAGTTCATTTTCTTGCTATTGGCACTTACTCAGAGTCCTTACAACCTCAAAACATCTTTGTCTTGGTCTTCAACACCTTAATTTCTGAGAATTGATCGCCTTTTGTTTGGAATTTTGATATTTTTTCCTTACCTTGAATTCACTCTTTGTCTTCGACGATTTAGAGTCAACTTACTATTTTCCTCTCATTTATCTAACTAAGTGAAAGCTTTTGTGAGTAAATTCAAAGGTCTATGCACCATCCCATTTGATCTTTGAGGTCATCTTGTCCAATCCTCTTTCCTTGTTTTTGATTTTTTGGTTTTCTTTTTGCAAGTTTTGTTATCTTTGTCTTTCTTGTTTAGTCACAACGAGAGTGTGTTTTTGTGTTTGCGTGAAGCTTGCTTCTGATTGTCTAAATCTAACTGATCTTAAAATTTGAATGACATAGGGAGATTTACATCAAATTGATTATCATTCACACATAAAGAAAAATGATACATTTTTTATGATTGTTTTTGGATATTCGAACAAAATTCTATGAAATTTTTAGCATTATACTAGATTTGATTGAGAAACAATTAATTGAGGATACTGCATCTTAGTGTCTAACAATGAAAAGAACATCTTTCTCCTTCCCTTAAATAGGCTTTCATTGAAAAAAAAAACTAATTATCATTTCTTATGCATTTTTTGGGAATTGAGTCATAATACCATCAGTTTCATTTTCATACACCCTTGAGTAAAGAATAGCTGCAAAATTAACGCTAATTAAAATTTATCTAGAATGTTTTGTTTTGAGAATATTCCACCAACATTAGACTAGGATTATCACTTTGGATTAGGCTATGAGTACAACTCTCCAAAGTATTCAAAAAAAATATTAGCATCTTGCGATAGGGAGAGAAAATCCAATCGTCGTATAGGATTTATGAGATCCCCCTCTCACACAAGGGTTACGCACGAGGTCGTATTCGGGAGAGTTACAAAGATTATCCATTCATGGTTCAACCGTTTGTAGTGGTCAGGTCGTATATTGAGGGTTCCTCTTGAGGTTCAGGTCTCGGTGCTTCGTGAACTCTGAATCCATTTGGGGTCCTCTGGAGTTCTATCGATCCACTTATTCTTAGTTCTCTCAAAGGATTTCAGACTTGTTATCCTTCTCATACATTCAGACTGGACTTTCGACTGTACCTACCCAAGGGCTGACTGTGAGTTGGTTTCCTTAGTAGCCATAATATTTATGTACTTACACAAGGTGACGGTGAAGGGAAGTCTTCGTTGTACCTGGAACAGACGGTGGTCAAACTCACTCAGGCTCCTTGGAGGGTAAATCCATAATTACTGCGTGGAAGCTTGCACCAAGGTGCAAGTCCATTAAGAAAGCCGCCATCGTAACTATTCCACCATATTCTATCCCCTTCTTGACTTGATCATGCAACGTTGGATTTCATCACTAACTAGTACGGTCATTGAGAGAAGGTTTTGTTTTCTTGGTTTAATTCCTATATTTGATTAGTGCATGCTCTTTATTTTTCGATAGTTGGCCATAGATTTTTTTCTTCGAATTTTTTCCACCAACATCAACCCTCCACGTTGTTCACATAGGGTATAGGGACTTCCCCTAGAAAATATGGAAGATTCTACCCCTTTACCCCCTCATTCTATGGAGGGCTCTCCTCAACAGAGCGAGGTCCATGAAATTATAACCTCACAGGAGGAAGTTTCTGCCTCTTTATAAAAATTTTGAATTGTTACGGATTCTATGGAGGCTGTCTGCATTCTTGCGGGATATGAAAAGTGTTTTCTCCAGCTGAATTCAGTCGAAGAACTTATTCCATTGATCCTTCTGACATTCTGACTAGGTCTCATTCGGGCCCTCAATTTGGAGAACCCCTTTGGACTACTGACATAGTTCGAAGCTCACCTCGCACGGTGCATGACCTTTACGGATTAGGAATAGGTGTTGATATACCTGTAATGTCCCAAATACCCAAAAAATTTGTTACCTATACCATACCTTTAGATCATTTTACTAGTACAACCATTAGTTCAATCACACTGTCCATTGGTCCGAACATGCAGTCTGTTGGTCCAAGTTCCACTATTTCTCTCCAAATGGCCCATTCTACGATGGTTCCTCACATTGCAACTATTCCCACCGGTAATGTGGTGGTTATTCAAGCTCCCATTTGTACAACACTTTCATCTAGGCCTTCTTCATAACTCCCCCCTTGGATACAGAGCACTGAATTCTTTCATTGTCAATACTACCCAAGTTATACCCAAAAGTTCTATACCTATACAACAACCCGGAGGGATTGGTCTTGGTGGATCTAATCCATCAAGTGGCACTGGTCAGTTGTTTACATCTAGTTTCCAAACTCCAGGGACTCAACCTCATGCTGGGGGCCAACCTTCGTTTGGAGGGCAACCTTATGTTGGGGGGAAACCTCCTTTTTGAGGGAAACCTCCATTTGGAGGGCAACCTCCTTTCGGACAGAATGCATCTACAACTCCCAATCCATGGAACATCCCTTTCCCAGGAAACCCACAGTTCTCTGGGGGGCATAATCCTCAAGGTCTACAACAACCTCATCTTTCTCAAGGGACTAATCTATATCTTCCTTATGGAAATTGTTTTTACACCGCCTATGGGAAAACACCAAATCCAAATTATAATCCTCAAAACCCATCAAGTTATCCTCCTCTCACACATGTTTCTCAACCCTCCTCAAATCCCATTTACTCTGGTCAACAACAACCGTATGCAGGAGGACCTATTAGTTACATTTATCCACCTAACCCAGTTTACAGTCCTACTAGTGTCCCTATGCCACACCAGTATCACACTCAGGTTAATCAATAGTTATCCTTCCTTGCTACTCTAGATCTTCCAGACTTGTCTTGGTTGACCAATGATCCTATACGTCATTATCCTTTCTAGCCAATGATTCCAACTAAACTACCTTCTGATATTCCAAAATTTGATGGTAAACCGAGAAGACCCAAATAACCATGTGATGACTTTCCATTTGTGATGTTCATCAAACTCCCTAATGGACGATTCTATACATTTGTGTATTTTTCAGTGAACACTTACAGGCTCAACAACCAAGTGGTATATTGAATTACCACATGGTTGTTTTCAAGACTTCAACTCCCTTTCCATGTCCTTTCTCACACACTTTCAACTACCCATTCGATACGAGACAGGTACCGAACTCTTGACCTCCCTTCGTCAGACCAAATTTGTGCACATCTACGATCATATTCATGAGTGAAGGTGACAATTAAGGTTGATCAAAGCGATCATTCCTAACTAGTTATTAGCAGAATGGTTTACTAAATCACCATTACCCCCGATTGCTCGTGATGTTGCCATTGGTGGTGTAGTCACCGAGGAAGAGACCATTTATCGGGATCAATACTTAGATTTGGTTTATTCCCATTCTGGTACTTTGTATGAGTTGCTCCCAAATGCTACCCGTGCAAATACCGATCCATATAAACCTTCATCCACGTCACATGCGGATGGCATTATCAGCTCCGTCAAAACCCAATCTCCTTCCCAGTCGACTGGAACGGAAAATTGATCTACTCCAGCATCCAGTCCCAGTTCGACCACACTCTCCTCTACCTTCCCCCAAACTCAAATCTCTGAGGTGAATTAAATTCAATCTGCCTCTTCACAACAATCCAGAGGTAAGAAGAAGACAAAGAACAAACCAAAGAAGAATAATAACAATGAACAACTGACAGCTCAAAACCCACCACCTACTACGGAAAATAACCATAGCAGAATCTGAAATTCCCATGTCTTATTTGTGGTGATGATCACTACACTCGAGACTGTCCACATCGTGATGAAGTAGCCAAAATGTTTAAAGGGAATTCCCAACCTATCGTGCTTACTCATCCTTTTCCTCAGCAACAATCTATGGTTGCTCAAACCCCCTCTCTAGGGGGCAGTTCCAACCACCCTTCTCATGATGAAGCCTCGACAAGTGCCCATATTTATCTATTTAATGAGATTGATTTAACCACCCTCTCTATGACATAAGACACACCAGTTAAACCTAAAAAAGAAAAGGTCACTAACGATACTTTACCAGATCCATCACCATCCTCTGTTAGTCCTCCACTTGTTAGTCCTCTATCTAGACCACTTTAGATCGTGAAACCTGTGTTCGACTCTATCTTACGCCCTCCTAAGAGCACTATCTATAAATATACCTTTAATCCTATTTCACATGCCACCCAGAACTACAACATTGTTGAAGATTTGGCTCAAGCACCATGTGCTATCTCTGCGTTAGAAGTTCTACAGCACTACCCCAGTCAATGTAGAATGCTCTTGGCTACTATTAGCTCTTTTGATCCTAAGTCGTCCAACAATATCATGTTTAACCAGGAAAATTTTACATCTCGACTCTCCCACCAACTTTCTTTCCAAATTGATGTTGTTGTTCACAACCAACAAATTCACCGTACCATCTTGGATGAGGGAGCCTCTACTTGTGTCATGTCTTTAGAATGTTGGAAACGTTTAAAATCACCCACACTTAACAAATCACCAATAATGTTGCGCGCATTCGATGGGTGAGGTTTTCATCCCCATTGACTCTTGCAGTCCTTGTCCATCTAGTTGGGTGGAAAAACTGTCACCGTTGATGTCGAGGTGGTCAATGCTCCCCTCAATTACAACTTGTTACTCGGAATAAGTTGGTTTTATGATATGACTATCATTGCTTCGTCGATACTTAGATGTGTACAATTTCCTCATTAGGGAAAAATTGTCACTGTCGATTAGCTATATTTCTGTACACCCAACGCTCGTGCTCCCATGACCAACAATATTCCATTCTTGAGAGATCACAAGATCACATATGAAAGTGTTGGTGTAAGATTGTTAAAATGCTCCACCCTCGTGGGTACCTTCCCTACACCACTTCCTCCTACCACGCACCATATTTCTACAATCAATATGATTTCGACTACGACTTATCAGTCTTTGGAATCATCTGATCCATGACCTATTGTACCTAGACCTCCAGAGTTCTATGTGCTAGGTGACACCATGCCACTTAGTCCAGCCCAGGATTCATACATTGTTATTCAATCAGCCTCTCCCTCTTTAGATGACCAACATCTCTTGGCACCTGAAACCTACTCGATGCCATCTTGGTTAAATTCCTTGACGTCTAGTTTTGACTACATTTCTCAAATATTTATGTCTGACAAATCTATCATGGAAATTCTTAGCATTGACAACGTACCTTGGGACGATAACCATCATCAATAATCTTTTCTTCCACCTCTTGAAGCAATACAAGAAGAAATACACTCTATCTTCTCTCCCGATGTTGTCAAATTTCCACAATCACCCATACATACACAAAATACTATTTCTGAGGGGAATTTAGGCAACATCACCTCTACGGTTGTTATTGGCATTTCTATCAAGGAAGGTGTCATGGAAAATATTAATCTCGGTGTTAATTGTTTGCCCAAGGAAGTGGTTTCTTATACTGCTTTATTTAAAGAATTATGCGATGTCTTCACTTGGAGCTACAAGGAAATGCCAGGGATCAATCCTTTGATCATTGTGCATGAGATTAAAACCTACCCAGGTGTAAAACTTGTTCAACAAAAACTTCGCCCGGTCCATCCTAAGAAAACCGTGGTTATTAAGGCAGAAGTTGAGAAATTATTGAAATCTGGCTTCATCTATCCTGTCCCTTTGATGGAATGGGTTTCAAACATTGTTTTAGTTAGTAAGAAGCAAGGGACCATTCATGTCTATGTTTATTATAGGGACCTCAATAAGGCTTTTCCAAAAGACAACTACCCTATGCCCTTCATCGACCAGATCATTGATAATTGCGCAGGTAGTGTGATTTTCTCTTTCATGGATGGTTTCTTAGGGTACAACCAGATTGACATTTTACCTATTGATAAACATAAGACAACCTTCATCTGCCCATGGGGAACTTTCACCTATCGGAAACTACCATTTGGCCTCAAAAATGCTGGTGCCACATTCTAGCAGGCCATGTCATACGCTTTCCATGATATCAAACATATTGCGGAACCTTACCTTGACAATTTACCTGCCCATTCATCAAGTCGATCAGACCATTTTGGTCATCTACGGGCTATTTTTCTTTGATGTCAGTTCTACCACATTCGTTTGAACCCACATAAGTGTATCTTTGCTATCGAATTAGGTTGAATCCTTGGCTTCGTTGTTTCCAAGGATAGGATTTGGGTGGATCCCTTAAAAATTAAGGCTATCCTTTTTTTACCTCGACCTAATAATATGACACAACTCCAAAGTTTGTAGGGGAAGGAAAAATTTCTTCGTCGTTTCATTTGTAACTACGCTGATATTACCAAATTATTTATGCAATTGTTGCAGAACGACACCCCTTTCATCTGGGATGACACTGCTCAACAATCTTTTGTTTCTCTTAAGAATTCATTAACCAATGCACCTTTGTTACATCCTCCAAATTACATGAAGGACTATATCCTTTACTTAGCAACCTCTATTTCCACTATTGCTATGGTGTTAGTTCAAGAGGACCCTCAAGGCGAGGAACACGTGATATATTATTTGAGAAAAATTCTATCTAGTCCAGAGCTCTGATATTCACATGTTGGAAGGTTGGCTCTGGCAACCGTCATCGTTGTTCAGAGATTTTGTCATTATATTTTTGTACACACCACCATAGTTATCGTGGACTCTAACCCCATGTATCACATTCTTACACGTCAGGTTCTTGGGGGAAAATACTCCAAATGGATCATCATCCTTCAAGAGTTTGATCTCGAATTTGTTAAGTCCAAAGCTAAAAAATCATTGGTGTTTGCGGAGATTATCTACGACTTTCCCCATGTTGATGAAGATACTGAGCCTAGATTTATCTCCCCAATGAGACTCTATTCCTTATTAGCACGTCTAACCCTTGGTATGGAGATATCCTTCTTTATCTCCAGACCCAACATTTTCAGCTTGATATCTCTCGTGAATAGCGTTGTCGTATCCGCCATCATTCTCGTCACTACCTTATCGTCGGTGACACTTTGTATCGTCATGGTATTGATACTATCCTATGAAGATGTTTGACTCATGAAGAGGCTGAATGTGTTTTTAATGACTGTCACCTTGGAGCCTGTGGCAGTCATATTTTTGGGATGGCTACAACTCATAAAATCTTACGTGCCGACTACTTTTGGCCCTCTATTTTCAAAGATTGTATTGAGGCAGTCAAAAAATGCCCACCCGGCCAAGTTTTTCACAAAAATGCATGCACCCACCCTGCTCTGTTGCATCCCATTATTTCCATTGGCCCCTTTACCAAATGGGACATTAATTTCATGCAGTGTAATCCTACCTCAGCTGGGGGGCATGGTTATATAATCGTCGTCATCGATTACTTTACAAAATGGGTTGAGGCTATGCCTACCTTTCTGAATGATGGTCGTACTGCAACTCTTTTCTTTTTCAACCACATCATCACTCGTTTTGGTGTTCCACACGCCATTTTCACTAATCATGGTTCGCACTTTAAAAACCAGATGATGAGTGAGTTGCGTGCCAAGTTGGGTTTTCTCCATGAGAACTCATCCCCGTACTATCCTCAAGCAAATGGACAAGTTTAAGCCATCAACAAGGTCCCTAAAACCATGATTCAACATATGGTAGGGGTAAACAAGACATCCTGGCATCTACAACTTTTCTTCGCTCTCTGGGCCTATCGTACTTCAGTGAAAACTTCTACTGGATCCACTCCCTTCCAGCTAGTATATGACATATAAGTTGTTTTACCAATCAAGTGCGAAATTCCCTCGTTGAAAATCAAAGTAGAACTCCTACCCCACACTTCTACCAAAGAATAACACTTCTTACACCTAACCAAGTTAGATGAAACACGTCGTGATGCCTCTCTTGTTAACGAGATGTATCATAAGAGAATCAAGAATCAATACGATAAATCCGTCCACCCTTATTATTTTGCAGAAGGAGACCTAGTCCTCGTTTACGACCAGGCTCATGATAAGTTAGGGACATGTAAGTTAGAACCTCTATGGCATGGTCCTTACATCATGAAATGTGTTTTACATAGAGGAACCTACAAGCTAGTTGAATACGACAGAATCTCCCTAGGTGAGCCTCAAAATGGGATTTACCTTAAGAATTACTATGCATAGAACATCTAGCATGCGTGCTTTGTACACTATTGTATTTTTAGTTTGGTGTGTCTTTTTCTTTTGCGTGCTTGAGTTTTTGCCTTAGCCTCTTATACTGTATCTTGTGTTTTCATGCGCAGATGACATCTTCCTTTCCTATCTTTGTTGGGTTTGCGGATGGCGCTAGTTGACACACCCAAAACATTGCTTCTGCAGCTTGGGTCGTTTAACACTCTGATGAGTTGGTGAGTTCGGGAGTTATTTTCTTAGGATCGACAACTAACAACATGGCATAATATCATGCTATCATCGGACTTTTAACCGAAGCATCCTCCCTAGGTGTTTCTCGTATGATCATTAACCTAGACTCTCAACTCGTGGTCTATCACCTTAATCGAATCTATGCTATTCATAATCCTATCCTACTACATCTCCACTTACGAGTTCATCATCTTGAACGAATGTTTGATTTTATCGAATACAGACACATACCAAGAGAACTCAATACCATTTTAGATTCGTTAGCCAATTACATCATGGATCGGTATCTCACACATAGATAAGGTTTCATAAAGGAAATAAATAATAAATCAAATGTAAATTAAAACACATCACATTTAAAACATCATTTGGCACTATAAAAACTCAAATATGTATATATACGACGTGATAGAAAATGTTTGATTACATCAAAAAAGTACATAGAAGGAAAAATTTTGGGTCGTTATGCGCATAACATCATCATAAATACTATAGAAAAAAATATCAGTGAGGTCCTAGTCCTCCCGCATCACATTGTGCTCTAATTAGCACACCACCGCATGGGTTACTCGTCTCAGTAAAGAGTTAATACTCTCAGGGACTCCCAGTGTGTGTCTCTACAAGTGCAAGGGTACATCCTTCTTCTCAAGAGGAGGGTACCCATCGTCAGAACACAAAGTTTTATCTCCACCTCTCAGAGACCCCCTGTTGCTACATCATGATCTGCTGCTATCTGAACATCCCCATGGCGTCCCAATGTCATTATCTCTGTCGGATGTGTTTCTCCCCTGTCTGCATGATGAAACAATACATCCCTTAGAAACTCTTCTATGTACCCAAAAATATAATATAAGTTTTAAAATAAAATAAAAACTTGACAAGATCATTCTTGGTTTCTCACCTGACACGTCCCAGTCCACCCCATCTAGAAGGACCAGGTCCATGCTTCCCCAGAAATCTACTCCAGTGTATGGAAAATCCTCTATCACGATCAATTGGTGTCGCAACCAAGCAAAGAAGCCACCAGTGAACCTGAACTTTGTCTTTGATTCTAATCTTGGAGACAGGCTAGTCCATCGCTCCATACGTGGTTCTCCCATTGGTCGTACTGTTAATTCAATCTGAGGTTGCATCTGAGGAATGCATTCTAAGAATAACGAAACCAAGAATGAAGCGTATCCAAACTGCTTCTTCTTCCCTACTCTACATCTCGTAATATGATCCTTCACATTCTGAAGGAACCCTGCACTCCAGTTAAATAGTGTTGGCTCTAGACACTGTAAACCATAGGCCACCTGTGATATTGAAACTAGGTGTGAGCTGGTACTTCCTACTATACTTGTAATGGAAAACAGAATGGACTGAAGAGGTATATCCCTGATGTCTTTGATTGCGATTCTACCTCCCACTAGTCTTTCTCCTGCAACACAATGGTTTTCCAGGTACTCATCCACGGATGTGGGAAGTGCCCTCTGTCCAGATAAAACTATGGGAGCCCCTCTTTTCAAGAGGTCGGTCAGGAAGTATACATATTCCAACTCGATGGTAATAATATGCATTCCAATTTGGAACCCTTTTTCTGTGATGTTCCATAGCCTGATCATATGCTCGAGAAGAAGAATCTCTTTCTTCATTTTTTGCATTTTGAAGAACTTGAGGAGACCGCAATTCCTCAATGTGGCCCATGTTCAGGGACTTTGCAAGGTGGCCACATCGTCGATCTCATTCTCTCTTTCTTTCCACTCGATCATGATTATTGTCGAAGTTACCTGCAATCATCAACAACCAAAATTCATTAGTCACGTTTTTCGACAATTTTTGGGCAATTGAAAAACTTTAAAAAGAAATTGTTTTCTTTTTCTATGAGGCCAATGCCCCTTTCATATGCACATCAGTGTGCCAACACATCCCATAGTAGCCACTAGAGCTCTCTAGCAATTGACAACGCACCATTCACGTTTTGAGAAAGCACTGGTAAATTTTGGGCATTTTTCGTGTGTTTTTGGGCAGCGCCCAGTCCACCACTACACCAGAGTGTTGGCACACCTTTCATCAACTTGTAGGGGTGCTTTCAAAATCAGGCAGCACTCCCCCACTAATCCTAGTGGAGCATCGAGCCCTTTTGGGCGCTTGAGACAACCTAGGGCATCAATTTTTGCACCCAATTATTGGCTTAAAACAAAATTTGAACCATACAAAGGAAAGAAAGGAAGAAGAGAACCAACCTGGTCCAAATGGAAAGGAAAATAGCTGACTGTAGCTTCGGAACCTAACAATGCAAGATTCACCTCCAAAGCACAAACTCTCCACTGCTACAAATCTTTGCACAAATGAAATGGTAAATGATATTTTTACCCCATTTTACTATTATAAATTATTTTTTTCCTAAGATATAGTTATCTTTGGGTTTTGAAAATATTTTGGAGACCTTATTAATCCCCTATAATGAATTTTTGACATTATTGGTAGGTTTCAGAGCATCTTTGTTCATTTTTTCATCTTGTCACATTCACGAGCATAGTCTTAGTTCGTTCTCAAGCTCAAAAACATACGAACGCACCGGGTAAAATTTTATATCTTTTTTGGACCCACATGGGTACACGAAAAAGGAACCCCTTGGAGTCGTCTTTAAGCTCTTTTCATACTCTCTAAACATGAAAATATCATCGAGTGATCTTGATTCCTTTCCCACTCTTTAAAATTTTTGAAAGGGCGTCTTTCGAGTGATAATTTATCTTTTTTTCGGCCTCACGAGACTAACATTATGAAAAAGGATAACACTGGAGTCGTCTTTAAGTCATTTTCAGACTCTCTAAATATGAAAAACCACTAAGTTTACCTTCTTTGGACTCATTAAACAATCATACATTGAAGGGCCCATATGGGACCAAACCCTTACTTCTTCCAGTTCATTAAACAAAGGAAGAGGTTGTTGAGCCTCTAAATTGACATCTCCACTACCCTATCATACACCTCATTTATACCTTTTTGGCCTACCTAAGCTTGGATAAATGACAAAACACTACCATTAACCATTGATGAGGTCATAAGGTAAAGTATAATTGAATTCATGCATTTTGTGGTTTATTGAGCTAGGAGACTAAATGTTTCATGTACTAATGTTTTAAATTGCCACGTGTAACCTTTGACCTCTAGATGAGTCCAAAATTTCTGTGTCATCTCAGCCATCCGATACTTATGCGCCAGATTGTCACTGTCCAAATCCAGTACCAAGTGCACCTTCCATTCAGATAGGGTACCGAACTATTCACTGTCACGATCCGGTACCAACGACCGCAGACTATTCTAGTCGGGTACTAACCACTTGTGTACTGTTCGGATCTAGTACCATTTACCGAATCTCACCTGTCACTATCTGGTACCAATACAGGAAGCAAACTATACCAAGTTTAGCTCCAGAACGTGACCAATATAATTGTTGGATGTTTGTTGAATCATCAAAGCTATATCAAGGCTATGTTAAGCTAGTTTGTTTTTGCTTCATCCTCATACACTTCGTGTCATGAGGATGAAGCTTAAAATATGTAACCAAATATGTAAATTTGGCAATTCACTAATATGCTAAAGATTTCACCTCCTTGTGTTTCACAACTAAGACTGTTTAAATAGTCATGGCAAGGATGGTGGAGGTAGTAGAAAATTAGCATAACACTGCATATGAAGCAGAGTTACATATTGTAGACTGTATTCTGAGTTGAAGTTTAATAGAAGGACATCATTTATCTCCATGTCTTGATCGTTTATGAATGAATGTGAGTTGAGTTGTTAGCATAGTTTGATTCTATGTTTTGAAGTTTGAGTAAGAGTAATGTGTGGATTGAAAGCAAGTTTACTGTAGACTCTAGTCACTAACCTGTTGAAGTGACAAGGCCCCACCACCCAACAAAGGTCAGCATACTTATAGATTAGTGTTATTAGTTGATTTCAATAGTATAGATGTTAGACTCACTGAAGCTTTGATCCTTTCAGATGATAGCAGTATAGTTCAGTTTAGAGTTTTGATTATATGATTGTTTAGAGATTTTACTTACTCTGTTTTGAATATGCTCTCTTTATGGATTTGATTTTGTTTCATGGATATGAATGTTGGTAGCAGTATTCAAACATATTTGAAGGAGAACTATTGAAGTTCACAACAACACATTGTGAACCATAGCATACTCAGTATATTGACTATTGAACTACCCATGCTATGTTTTGATGATTGATGTGTGATTTCCCTTTCAGAAGTGTGATTGCATAGTTAACTTTCTGGGTCAAATAGCATAGTTGATCTGTCAAAAGAACTCCATCTCGTACTTGCATGTGCCATAATGGAGTAGATAGCCTCTCTGTGAAAGACAACCAAAGTGTGTTTCGGTTTTCTAGTTTTCTTTGTTTCCAGCATGCATAATTTAGAATAGTTCTATGCTCATGACATTAGAATTACCTTTCTTATTGGTGTCTTGTAACTCTGTTGATTACGAATCCCAGATTGATGATTAAAGAGTGCATTATACTAATCATATAAGTAGCACAACATTTTGGCGCCGTTGTCGAGGAGTTGCAAACAATGGAAAGTGATTTTTAGCTTAGATTGTTTTCATATTTTTTGAATGATTTTAAAGGCTGCTTGAGGGAGGAGGATAAAATTTTTAATATGTAAGCAAAGAGCCACACGGCCACTAGAGTGGGGTTCTCCGAAGCCAGGTCGCCTTCTTACCTTCTAGATAGAATTAGGACTTTCAATTCAGTTAAGAATCAAATTTCCATTTTATGCATAGATATAGAGATAATAAAGGTAGATTTGTAAGATCTAAAGATTCAAAAACAACCCCCCACTAATCCAACTGACACTGGTGCAGGAAATATTCCAACAGGAAAAAGTTCAAGGGGAGCCAGTGAGGCTCCAGAAGAAGAACCTAAAATGGAAGAATTAGTATTGGGGCAGATAGAATGTGAGTCTGTTGAAGGAGACACACAAAAGCCAGTTTCTGAACCATCCATCAGTGGAGGAGGAACACCTAGCGAAATGGCATAAGAAGAAGGAAATGTAGCCACTGAAACTGAGACCTTTGGGTTTCCAATATTGGATATTTCCAGAAACATCAGCATGAAAAACATCCCACTATCATCGTTACCCACTTTCAAAGGTATCTCAACTAAAGATCCAGACTTATTTTTATTCGAGTTTGGCATATTATGTACAATCTATAACTACTCAGATGATGCCCAAAAACTTAAGCTCTTCCCTGCCACAATGAAAGATTCAACCTTAAGATGGTTCATGAGCTTAGGAGAAAATACAATTCTCTCTTCGGATCAGATGAAAGATACATTCTTACAGAAATACCAAGACTATTTTAAGGATAATGCTAAAAGTGACACTTTTAAAATGCAGCAAACAGAAGATGAAAGCCCTGAAGACTACTTAGAAAGGTTCTTATACAAATACCATAAATCAAAATTATTCACCATAGACCCAGCTGTAGTAAGAACTATATTTTTGAAAGGCATTATATATGACTGCATAGAATTTTTAAACTTGTTAAGTTCGGGAGATGTGCACCTAAATCCTTTTTCAAAGATCATAGAGTATTGTAGAAGATACTCAAGAGGACTAGCTAAAACAGGCAAAACACCAAGAGATTCTTTTAGCAGAAATACAAGACAAAGCTCAGGGACTATCACCAGAATTGAGTTAGGAAACTTACTGGAGAACTTTAAAACAAACATCTTGAGCACAATCAACAACCAGTTAGATACCCTAAAACTGAAAAAGAAACAAGAAGAAGAGGTTGTTTTCGCAATTTTTTGTCCTAGATGTTGAAAGAAGCATGGTGAGAAAGAATTCCCATTAAATGTCATAGAAATCTGTGACCTATGTACTCTAGAGCACCCCACATCTGAGTGTCCAAATTTTCTTGAGCTACAAGCCATGTATAGGGGAGGAGGAATATCACAAGAACAATCATACCCTTCCAGAAGACCTTGGAGACCACAAACCCCAATGCATTTTATGACCCTAATGCACAGTATCAACAGCAACAATGGGGTCCTTCCCTAATTTCCTATCCACAATGGACACCTCAACAAGATCAAACTCAACCTTGGCAACAAGGTTGGAGGGGACCTGTGTATGGGAATCCCTCTTACCCTACATATCCATAGTATCCTGCAAACATTTCCCAATTACTACTTGAATTTAACCCACCAAAGATACAAGCTTTCCTTCCACCTCCTATACAGCAGCAATTTACAATCCCCTTGAACCCTAACTAGCAACAACAAGTACCTATAAATGCCAATCAATAGCCATAAAACCAAGTTGCCCACAACCCTCCTAGACCAACAACAATCCCTGCCCAGCAAATCCCTAACCCCAATAATTGACCCACCCAACTTGTGTAGAATGCAGAAGTTCAAACCTTTCCCACCTATGAAATTCAACTACGATCAGGGAAGGTTTTAAATCAATCAAATCCTGGAGTAGTAATTCAGGAAGAAAATGATAAACATTCTAAGGAGGAAAAAATTCAAACCACCCCTATATAAGAAGAGACTTCCCCTCCTATTCCAATCACTTCTCAGTTCGTAGGAGTACCTCAACAAGTTAATCTTCCACCCTACCCCGAAAGACTATTAGTGAAGAAACCTGACCCACCCTTGCACAAAGATATAGAGGATGAATTACAAAATGTATGTATAAAAATACCTCTGTTGCAAGCCATCAAAGATATCCCCATATAGGCCAAAATCATAAGGGATCTTTATATTAAGAAACCAGGAAGGAAGAAGAAGGAACCTCCCCTTGTTCAGGTAGTAGGACAATTATCTGAATTTATTTCTGAAATGCCATATAAATATAATGACCCTGGGAATCCAGTAGTCACTGTTGAAATTAATGGTATTTCCTTACCAAACACACTCATTGATTTGGGTGAAGAAATTAATGTAATGCCTTTTGACACTATGCAAAAACTCTAAATCAACCAGTTGGGACCAACCCAAACCATGATAGAATTGGCAGATAAGTCAGTCATTAGCCCTGCAGGAAATTTAGATGATATCATAGTCACTCTAGATTCTTGGGAATATCCAGTAGACTTTCTAGTCATCTACTCTAAATCATCCTCCAAACCAGGACACCCTGTGTTTCTTGTCTGCCCTTGGCTGGCCACAATAGATGCCTTTATCAGCTATCGGTCCAGCAAGATGACTATATCCAATGGCACACATAGCCAAAAATTTGTTCTCTTCCCTCCTGCCCAACCGGCATAAGAAATACCTATTTGGCTAGAAAACCATTATGGAGAGGAAGATTGCATTAGACCCCTGTTAACACTTGAACAAGTAAGAGGAATGCAAGAACAATCAGATGAACAAGTCTTAAGTTTGTTTTTGGCTGATACAAACTGCATTGAATATCCTAGGTCCTTTGCAGAATTGTCACAAATTTTCAGTTCTGAATTTCAACAAACCTGGCACCCTGATATCACTCAATTATATAATTTATCACCATATTCCTTAGAGAAGGAAGAAAGTATTGAACTTGTTGAGATTATCCCAGGAAAACCTTTGTATATCAACTCTAGTTTGGAACCAGAACAAAAGACACAAGTAATTGAAATTCTCCAAAGACGATTTGATGCCTTTGCATGGGATTATCCAGACATGAAAGGCATTCACCCTGACACATGCACACATCATATTTACACTAATGACCAAATAAGACCAGTTAGATAGCCTCAACGAAGGATGTATCCATCCCTCAAAGATATTGTAAAATAAGAATTGCAAAAACTCCTTCAAGCCAATCTCATCTACCCCATTTTAGATAGTCAATGGGTATCTCCACTTGTCATAGTTCCCAATAAAAATGGTAAGTGGAGAATATGTGTAGACTTCATTGAATTGAACAAAGCCACCCATAGGTATTATTTTCCCCTACCATTTATTGATCAGGTGTTGGATACATTGTCTGGAAAGAAGTATTTTTCATTCCTAGATGGGTTTAGTGGTTATAACCAAATATGAATAGCACATGAAGACCAAGAGAAGGCCACATTTACCTACCCATGGGGAACCTATTCTTATAGGGTCCTTCCGTTTGGAATTTGCAATGCCCTAGCTACTTTTCAAAAGGTTGTCCTAGCCATTTTCTCTGACTTGACCAACGACTACGTAGAAGTCTACATGGACGACTTTACAGTCCATGGAAATGACTTCCAGGAAGCTTTGACCAGTCTGGAAAAAGTATTGATTAGGTGTAAGGAAACTAATCTTTCCCTAAGTAATGAAAAATAAAAAATGATGCTCACTGAAGGTATTGTTTTGGGACATCACATCTCTAGCTTTGGAATGAGAGTTGATCCTGTGAAAATTCATATTATTACACAAATCAGAATACCTTCCTCACAAAAGGAAGTTCGCAGCTTTTTAGGGCATGCTGGCTACTATAGAAGATTCATTCCCAATTTCACAAAATTAGCTACCCCTTTATTCAAGTTATTATCTAAAGAAGATGAATTTAATTGGGATGATGAATGCCAAGTATCTTTTGAGATTCTAAAACAGAAATTGTCAACTACCCCTGTATTAAGAGGACCAAATTGGTCCCTTCCTTTTAATATATGTACTGATGCCTCAGACACAGCCCTTGGAGAAGTTCTTGGACAAAGGGAAAATCAAATGCCTTATGTTATTTACTTTGTCAGTAAAAATATGTCCCCAACAAAAGTTAATTATACTGTCAGAGAAAAATAATTGCTAGTTGTAGTCCATGCTATCAATATATTTAGACACTATATTACAGGATATCAAGCTTTTGTACACACTGATCATTCAACCATCAAATTCTTAATGAACAAACCTGTAACAAACCCTAGAGTTACAAGATGGTTGTTATTATTATAAGAGTTTAATATCAATATTATTGATAGACCGGGTAAGGATAATCTTGTGGTTGATTTCTTATCTAGAATGATTCATCTAGGAGATAACGCACCAGTATATGATAACTTCCCTGATGAAAATTTGTTTTCTATTTCTACATTCAATCCTTGGTATGTAGATTTAACTAACTATCTTGTGACAGGGAAGATGTCTCAAAAATTGTCTCCTATACAAAAACAGAAAGTAATTCAACTAAGTAAAAACTACATGTGGCACGATGATTGTCTCTACAAAACAAGACCATATTTGGTAATCAGGAGATGTGTAAGGGAAGATGAAATTCATGATATTTTGCAAGCTTTCCATGATGGTCCTTGTGGAGGACACTTCGCAGAAAAAAGGATCGCTTATAAAGTTCTACAATCTGGTTATTATTGGCCTCATATTTTCAAAGATGTTAAAACCCATGTATCCAATTGTGATGAATGCCAACGAATGGGTAAGCCTACTGCATGAGACCAAATGCCACTTCAATCCCAAGTAGTCATTGAGCCTTTTGAGAAATGGGCATTATATTTTGTAGGGCCCATTAACCCTGCATCTAAAAAAAAAAAGTATATACTTGTATGTACTGACTATGTGACTAAGTGGGTTGAAGAAAAAGCTTTACCAGCTACAAGTGAACAATCAGTGGTAGATTTCCTTTTTCATGTCATCTTTAGTAGATTTGGTGTACCTAGAGAAATTGTGACTGATCAGGGAACTCAATTTACCTCTAATCTAGTCAAAGCTATCATAGAACAGTACCAAATAAAACACAGGAAATATACACCTTACCATTCACATGCAAATGGGCAAGTAGAATCTACCAACAAAGTTATTAAGTCCATTCTTACCAAAACAGTACATCTACACCACAAGGATTGGGTTGACAGATTACTAGAAGCCTTATGGACTTATAGAATCACCTGGAGGAATACAACAGGACATACACCTTACGAGTTGGTATATGGGAAGCAGGTGCTTCTCCTCATAGAATTCCAGATCAAAACCTTCAGGACTACAACACAAGTTGGCATGAACTTGGATGAAGCCCAGCAACAAAGACTCTTACAACTTAATGAGCTGAACGAAATTAGGTAGGAAGCACTTCAAAGAACCACCCTCATTCAAGAGAAGAGAACAAAATGGCATGACAAGTATCTCAAAAAGAAAAATTTTCAATAAGGAGATTGGGCCCTATTGTATGGCAGCAGATTCAAGAAATTCAAAGGTAAGTTAACTACTCGTTAGATGGGGCCTTACGAAATTGAAACTGTCTATGATAATGGTTCAATCAGGATAAAGACAATTGACGAACATCAAATTCCACTACTTGTGAATGGTCACCGGTTGAGAATTTATAACAAACCCCTGTCAAAAGAGGAATTTATGACTCATATACTACATAATTCAGATATGCAGGTGATCAGTAAGGAAGGAGACCTTCCTACTGATCCACATTGATTGATTGGTTTACTTTTAAAAACTTTTGTACATAGGTGTGGATTGTGTTTTTCTAATAAGCTAAAGGTAACAATGGATTCTTACCACCTTTTGTTTTACTTTCGCATTATATCTTTGTAAGTAGATTTCTATAATTTATTTGATCCTTCATGAACTTGCTAAACATCAGTTTGTAGGCATCAACAATACTTTGTTCTGGTCCAGTACCAGCAATCCTGTGCTAGTCCGGTACCAGAATTCCAGTACCCGAAGTCCGGTACTAGAAGTACAGTACTTATACGATAATATTAAGACACATCACCTAATCGACAAAGGAATGCTACGCTTATTTCAAAATATTATGACAATTAATATGAAGTATGAATCCATGCAGTAACCACTAAAGATGGAACCAAGAAGTCGAATGCAACATCAAATGGAAGCCCTTATGAAGTAATAATTTCTTTTGGTTATGTTGCTGACTAAAGGGAAGTATCTTTAATTTCTTTTGGTTCTGTTGTTAGCTAAAAGGAAGAATCTGTAATTTCTTTTGGTTCTGTTGCTAGCTAAAAGGAAGAATTCTTAGTTTCTTTTGGTTATGTTGCTGGCTAGAAGGAAGTATTTTAATTTCTTTTGGTTTTGTTTCTTGACAAAGAAGACATAATCCTTACCTATGATTCCTAAAAGAACCATGCATAATCTTCTTCAAATTCTAGAGGTTTCCTTTATCCAGTATTTCAACATGATTAAAGGGATAAAAAAATAGATTAGCCTACAAGTAACTATCTCACCCTAACGAGACTTCAATAGTATTCATTAGATTATCTTTACTAAAGAGTAACATATGAGTATATGAACACTCTCTGTCATGGGCACACTAGGAAAACTTTTATGGACGAGGATGTATCAGTACCCTAAGGTAACTTTAGGTCATTCTCTTATGGACAAACTCAGACAAAATTATACATCTGGATCGCTCTGAAGAAATAATATGCATACATAAGTTTATTTTTCCTTTAGACAAATCTTTAAGGACATTCAAATAAGAGAATACACCTTCCAACCCAATACCATCCCAGCCTGTACAAAGGTTTTCATACGAGCCTCCCCTGTCACCATGCAAAAGCACTCTTTAATAAAAACTAAAATAGGTGACTATGGACAAGAAGCCTTTGATGGAAAAAGGGTTTAAGAGACTAACCCGTCATGATACTGAACAGGTCTACTGGCAGCGGGTACCAGTCTATGGTATGACTAGGAAAACCCATCAAGGTACTGAACAGGCATGTTGGCAATGGGTCATTCTACCTGGGGAAAGGATGTCTCTCACTAATTATCACAACTACCCCACCAGATTACTGAACAGGCTTGTTGGCAGTGAGTTCTGGTTGAGAAATGTCTTATCTATACTTGTCTAATTGAAAAATTCACTTTTGTCATCTAAAAAAAAAAATGACACTACAAGCAAAGGTCATTGCTGACATTTATGAGATATAAACTTCAGATTAACAAACAAGATAATTACTACAAGAAAATGTCCATTTGAGAATTACCCTAAGTCAACTTTATCGATCTGACATCTAAAGCCTACATTACCTAAGAAGGAAACTTCTTAAGAGTGGAGCCCTAACTAGGGAGTCTAATCTACTTATACTGTGAAATTTATCCATAACATCTAATGATAATAAATCTCTGAAGCAAGTTAGGTTGGATTTACTCTTCTGGAAAAAATATAAAAACCTCCCTATTTTCACTGTTGAATGATACCCTTGTCAATAATTCATCAAAAGAAAGGCAATTTCAAAATTTTTAGGCATGTGATCATATGCTAGGTGATAAATGTACTTTTGGAATTTGATTTGGTTTCTTTTCTCTTGTCATTTTTCTTCCATTATGATACAGGGTGTTAAATCTTCTTGCATAAGGATATGCAACATCCTTCACATGGGGGAGGGTCAAAGAGCTCTTTCAAAACTCTTTTTCAGACTCACATCTCATCTTCAGAAACCAACATGTTCACCCTACAACCCTATAGAACCAGACACAAAAGAAGACAAGCACAGAATAAAGAAGTTTCATGAAGTACAGGAAGTTCCAGTACCAAGCTTCCAGAAAAATCCAGCCTAAAAAGATGAACTCTGACAATCTGCAAGCTTCAAATACAAAGGCAATCGCATATGCTATGGGTATTGATTATACAATGGTAAAAGAAAAGGTAACATGGTATTATTTATTTTCCTTTGGTTATAAAACTACAATAGGTATGAAAAGGTATACTAGATCTTAAGACCTTAGTGTTAAAACCATGCAACTAACTTTCACTTCCCTCATACCCATATGCTTAAACTTAATCAATCCTCTCATCAAATAAGATCTCGAAAATTATTGAAGGCAAAATCACATCAAAAGTGTGAATATGGAGCATGTTTAGTAATGATGAGCCATGAACGTGCTTCATCCTTAAGCAATCGCGAACGTATCTCGTGTCATGAGTCATGATTCAACATCAAATTCACCACTCAAAAGTCCAATCACCTATCTCAAACAACAATGATTCTTTGACACCCAATGTTCCCATCATTGCACTAACGAGCAAAAATGAAATGGTTTATCTGGGTGGCAAAACCATCCAAATGAGCCTCATCTTGTCTTAATTTTCCTTTGTGACATCTTACTGAAACTCACCATCTAAATTATCGATGCCATCACCATATTTTTGTCATTGCCAACCTTTCTCCAGTTCCAGGCCTACTCCTCTCTACGATATCCAATACCAAAACCTTACCCTCAGAGTTGACCAAACCCTTGCGCCACAGCCCGATTCTCACACATAGTTCATAAAGATGGTTGTGAGTAGACACGAACCGGTCTTCTAGATTTATAGGGAGACTGAGGAGTTCCAACTATATAGAGATAAGTATGCTATAGTGGGATGGATGCCATTTTTGGAGAAATTCACAGGCTGTCATGAGATGGTATCTCAAGCATTTATTCAGGGTTACGATGGAGAGATTGTGCACATAGGAAATATACAGCTAACAGTCAATGAAGAAACCTTAAGGGAAGCCATGGGATTACCTAACAGAGGAGCCAAGTATTTCAAAGGAGTAGGAATCAACAAGGAAATGTGCCAATGATTTCTAAAGGGAGACCATCAACACCCTGATTGGAAAAAGGGGATTCTTGGGAACTATATCAAGGAAGAGTATCATCCAATTCTTGCTAGTCTTCAACGATTCCTTATGTTGTAACCTTCATATACCATCTTAGGCTTCAGTTACACTTTGAAGGAGGTCCTAAAATTGATTTCCCATATTTTTTTATGGATGAGTCTGAACAAGATGGTAAGAGGTGTCAAATCCCGATCCAAAACTGAGAAGACCAGCATTTATCATCAAGGTCTTGTTAAAATGTTAGTTATACATGAAATCGGGAAGCAAGGGATTAGCTGGAAAATCCTCATCACTCAACACCTTCCCATAGAAAACAAACCTGTAGAGGGAGCCCAACCTGCTCCAGAGAAAGATAAGGAACCTCAAGAGAAAAAGGGCAAGAAATATAAGGTAACTCCATCATCCTCCAGAACAGTAAGCCAAGAAGATAAAGCCAGTAAACAAGCAGGACCCTCTTCCACAATCGATAATATTTTTAAAAGTCAAGAATTAAAAGGTAAATCCAAATTAGTGGAGGATACCTCAATAGTATCACTTGAGGAGAAGGGTCATAAGACAAAAACTGTGAGGAAAAAGAAGAATAGCTCAAAAAGTAAATATGAACAGTCTATAGAACAATTCCTTGTAACCATTCCACAAACAAAAAAGAAGAAAAGGAAGCTTGTGAGCACCTCTGATCCATTACCTCCTTGTAAAAGAACCACAAGGAGCATGGAAAAGAAAGGAAAAGTATTTTCTAGTCATCATACACATGAATACCCAATAGATCTTACCTCCCCTTCTGAAGACCTATCAGTCCAGGATGACATCCCTAGCTTGACTGAGGAACAAGTTACTATTACTTTATGTGGGATGAGGGAGGAAGTGGAGGAAAGAGAATACACCCAACCAGAAACAATGGGGTCAACAAGGACCTTAACAAAAGAATAGATGAAGAAAAGGATTGGGGAGCTGCAAAAGCAAAACCAGGAACTCAAACAAGAAGTGAAGGAATACCAACTACTGGACAGGTATATCAAAAAGGAAAATGAGCAACTGAAGGCAACCAACCAACAACTTCAAGATGACCATTAAGAGACTTATAATAAGCTCAAGAAGGTACTAAGACTATTACAATACGTTAGGGTCATAAAAAGGGAGCTGAAAGCATAAGCCTTGGCCATCAACATCATTGATCCACAGGAGTAAAAAGAATGGAGTCTCAAATTTTGAAAAATTTTGAGTTTGTTTCAGTTGCATGAGGACATGCAATGATTTTGGCATGGGAAAATGTTGAGCCTTTAAATTGACATCCTCACTACCCTATCATACTCCTCATTTATACCTTTTTTTCCTACCTAAGCTTGGATAAATGACAAAGAACACTACCATTAGCCATTGATGAGGTCATAAGGTAAAGTATAATTGAATTCATGCATTTTGTGGTTTATTGAGCTAGGAGATTAAATGCTTCATGTACTAATGTTTTAAATTTCCATGTGTAACCTTTGACCTCTAGATGAGTCCAACATTTCTATGTCAGCTCAGCCATCCAATACTTATGTTCCAGATTGTCACTGTCTGAATCCGGTACCAAGTGCACCTTCCATTCAGATCCGGTACCAAACTATTCAGGTACCAACCACTTGCGTACTGTTTAGATCTAGTACCATTTACTGAATCTCACCTGTCATGATCCGGTACCAATACATGAAGAAGAATATACCATGTTTAGCTCCAGATCATGACTAAGATAATTGTTGAATGTTTATTGAATCATCAAAGCTATAACAAGGCCATGTTAAGATAGTTTGTTTTTGCTTCATCCTCATACACTTCGTGTCATGAGGATGAATCTTAAAATATGTAACCAAATATGTAAATTCGACAATTGACTAATCTGCTAAAGATTTTACCTCCTTCTGTTTCACGACTAAGACTGTTTAAATAGTCATGGCAAGGATGGTGGAGGTAGTAGAGAATTAGCATAACACAACATATGAAGTGGCGTTACATATTGTAGACCATATTCTGAGTTGAAGTTTAATAGAAGGACGTCATTTATATCTATTTCTTGATCGTTTATGAATGAATGTGAGTTGAGTTGTTCGCATAGTTTGATTCTATGTTTTGAAGTTTGAGTAAGAGTAATGTGTGGATTGAAAGCAAGTTTACTATAGACTTTAGTCGCTGACCTATTGAAGCGGCAAGGGCCCACTGCCCAACAAAGGTCAGCATCCTTATATATTAGTGTTAGTATTTGATTTCAATAGTATAGATGTTAGACTAGATGAAGCTTTGATCCTTTCAAATGATAGCAGTATAGTTCAGTTTAGAGTTTCGATTATATGATTTTTTAGATATCTTTACTTACTCTATTTTGCATATGTGTTATAACCCTAATTTGCACCAGACATGCTTAGCTGGCATTAGGCCATCTCAGATTCCTTCTTTTCCAAAACACTACTGAACAACTCTTCTTAAAAACCCCTTTTATAAAGGCCCATGTGCCCTGATCCATTATTGCACGCGTGTACACGCTAACTGACCCAAGACAGCCCATGTGTACCTACAAAAGCATGAAAAAAGGCAATTTGTTGACGGAATACAAAACTTTGGGTAAGTTAACTAAAAATTTTGTCCATGCATGGCCGGACATTCGACCAAATACCTAGCTCCTTCTAACCTATAAAATAAGGGGTAGGGGTCCCATTTGAAGGAGGAGAATCATAGTAAAGAAACTATACCCGATATAGCATTCCCTTTGTCCCAACCTTTAGCCATCCTTGTGCAAAGAGAAGTATAGAGAAAAGCAGTTGGAAAACAGTGGAAGAAGAGCCCAGGACCAGGATCGAGGAGTAGTAGCCGAATTTATAATTGTAAGGTATCATTGTCAAGTTAATAAAATAATTTCTTTTCCCGTCCCACCATATGAGATTGTCATTATTGGAATATTGATTGTATGATTGATTAAATCTCTAATGCATTAGTTCATAGATCAAATGCATGTGGAGTTCTTTGTTTGTCTTTAGTGAATGTAGGTCAGCATTGGGAGGAGAGTTGCAGTCAAAGAATGACCAAGCGTGAAAAGGGATCAACATCAAACACGAAGAATACGGTACGTCAACTTAATCTCTTGAGCCTTGTATTTACATATGAGTAATGGGGGTCTAGGCATGGGATGATGGTAAAAAGTAAGAATAGTTAGGTCATTTCTGCATGCATGATAAAACCCTTAGTGCTAGTTTGTAGGAGGGATTTCCCACCCACAATAGAATTGGCAACCGTACTGGGGATCTCTAGGGTTTCTTGCAATGTTTTTTCTTGGGTATTTTTAAGAACTGGTTTCATTTCTTGTTTTTAAAGTTTCTGCAAAAGTCTGAGCTAACAGAGATTCTGGTCTTCCATACCAGTTATCTTTGTTTCTGGGCTTGACTGCATTTTTTTCGAGACCCATAGAGGTACACGCGGCTTGTATAAGGTCTACATGCATGTACCCATGCCCTACCTTACCACAGCCCACGTGTACACACTAGCTAAGGAAGTGCCAGTCGTATGTATGATTCTAGAAAATTTCTTTTAGAGAGGCAGTCATCCTCTCCCCTGTCAAAAAAAATCCTTCTCAGGGGTTTTCTGGAACTTTTTCTAGTCTTGGTTGTTTGCAGTCTATAGCTTAGCTTTCACCTCAAATTGGTTTGTTCTATGAAGTTTTCCTTGAATGGTTTTCTTTTTTTTGTTAAAGTAAGTGTCTGAGTCTTCAAGAGATCCTGGTTCTCAGTACCAGTAGTCTTTTTCTGGGATGGATTGCTTGGATTTTCATTTGTCTTAGAGTTTCAGAGATACACGCGTCATGTATAAGGCCAACATGCGTGTACACGCACCCTGACTTTACAAAACTTGTGTGCACACGCTTGCTGTTGAACTGTCAGCAGCATGCCTGTGGAGAAATTTTTTGTTTAAAGTGAGGTAGTCATCCTTTCCTTTGACAAGAGTTATACCTCTCAGGTTTTTGGGTCTCTATCATAGTAGTAATTAACTTAGGTTTGATCACAGCAATTCCTCAAAATTTTCTTTTTATAGGGTTTTCAGACAAGTGTGAGAGTCCAGTTTTAATTTGCTTGTGTGTGATTTTTAAAGTGACTCTTTGCGATCTGCGCTTAGGCCAGAAGTTTTCTTGGTTTTTACTTGTTCATATTTTTCCTTTTTTCTTTGTGAGCATTCAAAGAGAAAAAAAAACTTGTTTTCTTTGTTTGGTTAAATAGTGTTGTTTTGCATTAGTAACCAGGGAAAATTCTTTGCTTTCATAAGTTCTTGATGGTTTACTTAGATCATAAGTAGCTCGTATTCGAGTGAAATCTTTCTTTGAGTTTTTTGTTCAGAGATCTTAGAAATTTTTTAGTTTGAAAAGTTGTTTAAGATTTGAGTCAAGTGAAGTTATTTTGTTTCCATCTTTCTATTTATTTTTATTTCGTCTTTCAAACATCACTAGTTTCACTTTCATAACCTTTGACTTAAGACAAGCCATAAAAATTAACGCTAAATCTAAAATTCATTAGAAGTTTTATGTTTGTAGGGTCAACCAACTAGTTTAGGGTTAGGTCCTTGAATTACGTTGGAGAGGAAACTCTTCAAGGCCATTAAATCAAACATTGGAGTCTAAGTTAAGGAGTGTCAAAGTCCAGTATCGTGAAATTTATCTAGGACCCCCCTCTAACACAGGGGATAAACATGAGGTTGCATGTGGAAAGGTAGCAGAGATAACCCCTCCAAAGATGGACCAATCGTAGTGGAGAACACATATAGAGGGCTTGTGTTGGGATTCCATTGATTTCATTTTCCACGGAGCTTCATGGGTCTCGAATCCATTCGAGCTCATCAGTTGTCTTCTAGACCACTTTCCTTCGATACCCTTGATAGGTTTCAGGCTTGATACCCTGCTCATTGTGGTCTACTCGACTTTTGACTGTACCCGCCTGGTGACTGTTCGTGTGCTGGCAACTTAGTTGCCTATCTTTTTAGAGACATACACAAGTGACTGCAAGGGTATACTGCAATACCTAGGACAGACTTTAGGCCATGCTTTGTAGATTATACTCAGAGGGTGATTCCATGTTCGAGTTTCACTTGCACTGGTAAGTTGCTCTAGTGTTGGTTGTTGTAACTGTTCTTCCAACTAGTTTAGTGTTTGCTTGTTTTATCTTGGAGGGACCCTTTTAGTGTGTGTTGTTTTTTGAATGAATAGAGAGCCCTAGTGTGTCTTTGATCTTCTCACACAGTGGAGGATCACAAGATCCATTAGTCACAAAGGCTTCTGGGCCTATCACCAGTTACACTGGAGCCACCTCCGCCACCACTAAGGTGAAAGCTAGACAAACAAAGGTCTTTTGAAGTGACCAGGTCACAAGAAATTGTACTTGACCAACATTTGGAGGAAATGACCATTTTAGACTTTGGAGAGAAAGCTCTTGGTCCATACAAAACTCCAACCACTGATCTTTCGACACCCATCATCATACCAATTCATCCTTATGAGTTCCAGACAGTGTCGCACGCAGCAATGGAAACAAATGTTGTCACTTCTTCTAGGAATTCTTCAATTCCCACTACGGTTGTCACCACAGGGGATTTTCCACCTCCTAACCCACCATCACCAGTCCAAGCCACCATGGTCTCGACCACCTCTACCTCGAGCAGTGGTCCAATCCTATCTATGGCGATAGCCACTGCCCCTTTCACACTGAGTGCGATAGGCCCTTCGTTCTCATACGGGATGCCTAGCTCAGGTACAAGTCTTGTACTTTCCTACTCCACTTTACAGACTTTAGGTCTGGGGGTAGAGAGCTCTAACACTCCTCTGCAAGGACACATGGGGGGAACTTCATCTCCTTTTAACGCTCTCCCTTACGGGGGAGGTCATATACCTCCTTCGTCCCCTTCACTCGGTGGCACCCACCAGCAATCCACCGGGCCACCTACACACCATAGTTTATTTGGAGTAGGGAGTCAAGGACCACCTTCTCATAATATGCCGGTAGTTTCAAAATTGTTTTCTTTGTTCGGTGTGTTTGATAACAATGATTTCTCGTCAGCTACTTTCCCGATTGGGGGCAATCCCAGTTACAAACAATCTATTCCTATGTAGGGTACTATTCCTGCACAGGGGGCAAACCCAGAAACTTCTTCTGAATTAGGGCCTTGGAATTCTTAACAGGGATCAGTTCCCTCATCAGGAATGTTGATCTGGGGCAATTATTTTCACAACCAATGGAACCCCGGACAAGGTACTATGCCTATCCCCATGGGATCGGCATGGGGCAACCCTTCCCAAAGTCTTCTGAATGTAATGCACACCCAACCATCTATGTCCTATTTTGGGAATTAGCCGATGATGTCTCCTCACATGAAAAATCCGTATGCTGGTCATGGCCATGGTTTTTACCAAAACCCAGGCCAGCAGCCAAACTTTTCCTGGAAACCTAGTGCCAGTCAAACTCTGGGTCCCTTTTTCCATGGTTATCACCAACAACCCAAACTACCTTTCCTAGCAACCTTGCATTTGCTAGACTTGACAAGGTTGTTGAATGACCCTATTTGTCATGATCCGTGTTCACCCCCTATGCCGATGAAGTTGCCTTCGGACATACCAAAGTTCAAGGCCAAGCCTAACGAAGATCCAGGAGATCATGTGACCACCTTCCATCTTTGGTGCTCGTCTAACTCATTGAAAGACGACTCCTTACAATTGTGATTGTTTCAACGTACCATCATTGGGAGTGCTGCAAAATGGTACATTGAGCTCAACCGCTCAAGATACTCTTCCTTCAGTGAATTGGCAATGGCTTTCCTAAACAATTTCCAATTACCTGTGAGATACAATGTTGGCACAGAACTGCTGGCCAATTTTGCATAGACAAAAGTGGACCATATCTCTGATCACATCCGAGAATAGAGACGTTAGAAGTGTTTAATTAAGGTGTCAGTCCCACCAACATTTCTGATCGAGTGGTTCCTTAAGTCTTTGGTCCCACAGTTATCCAAAAACGTCACGACATCAGGAGTGTTTTCCGAAGAAGACACCATCATGAGAGCTCAACATCTTGAGCTAATATATTCTCAGTCCAATTTATTATACGAGATCTTTCTAGATGCGCCACGCTCAATACTTGATAAAACTAGACAGAGAGTTGGACCACATGCCAATAGTATTGTTGGTTCAGCACAAACAAAGCCCGTTGAGAAACTGATGAAGCAATTGCAACAATTGTCTATAAAACACACAACAGCCAACCAAACTACTGTTTTGGCTGCTCCTCCTAACCAAACATCGAATGTACAAAGTGCAATCAACAAATCCAAAGGCCACCCAGAAACCTGAAGGAAAGAAAAAAAAATGAAAGAAAGGTAAGGGGGATAAGAAACCCACTAATAATGTTGGCGGGGGAAACACTGAGAAACAGAAGGTGAGGTATCCATGCAACCTGTGCGCGGAAGACCACCCAACCCACCAATGTCCTTGGCTTGTAGAGGCACAAAATTTTATGACACAGCAATAGCCTGCCATGTTAACCAATCCATTTCAACATGGGCAAAACCTAACCCAAGCCTCTACAAGCGCGGAAGGGGGCAGTCAAGGACCCTCTCTGTCTTCGAACAATTCTACATTTGTGAATGTGTATATGATGAAGGGTGATGCTTTTATATCGACTAGAGCGCATGACTACAGTAAACCAAGCACTTCTAAGAAGGGCAAAGAAGCTGAACTCCCATCTCTTCCTCTCCAAATCGAGAAGACTTTGGGTGAAACAATGACACGCATCCCAAAAGGCACGTTCAAAAAATATTCTCACAACCCAAATGCAAGGTCTGCCCAGAACTATTCTGTGGTGGAGGATTTTTCTCAAACCCCTTGTGCGATGTCCACTTTGCAGGTCCTCCAAAGCTACCCTTCCCAGAGGAAAGATTTTTTAGCCTCTTTAGTATCTACTAAGACTTGTAATCCAAGTACAATCATGTTTGATACAACCGACTTAAAACCTCGTCTGCCTTACCACGTAGCATTTCAGATAGTAGTGGCTCACCCCATGAAAATTTTTACTCGGAATATTTTCCGCACGGTGGTTGATGAGGGCACCTCGACATGCGTTATGTTGTTGGCATGTTGAAAGGCCATTGTCTAGCCTGTTTTGTCTCTGTCACCTACTCTTCTCACTACTTTTGACAGTCATTCGTGTTGGACACACCTACCACACTTAGAGGGGGGGTGAATGAGTGTGGGGCTTTTTTTTCCAAAACTTCCCTCTTGCACAAAACTCATCAATTAGCA
>JASDQU010752283.1:1388-19284 GCA_032191745.1 Picea mariana
AAGGGTGGTACTGGCATATAGTTGGAGGTCAATGGTATGTAGTATGGGCAAAGAACATGGTCAAAACCGGGGACCAACAGACACTACGTAGGGAAAGAAACATCGCATAAGGTTCTTAGAGCTGGCCTCTGGTGGCCTATTTTACATAAAGATGCCAAGGAATACTATAAATCCTGCGATATATGCCAAAGAGTTGGGAAGCCTTCCCGAAGAGATGAGATGCCTTTAGCACCACAACTGACTTTGCAGGCATTTGAGAAATGGGAAGTTGATTTTCTGGGACCTATAAACCCACCAGGGAAGCGCATAGGAGCTAGATACATCATAACTGCAACAAAGTATTTGACATGATGGGAAGAAGAAAGAGTAGTTAAGGACTGTAGTGGAGCTACATCTACGCGATTTATATTTGAGAATATCATAACCAGGTTTGGATGCTCGAAGACCCTGATGAGCGATCAAGGAAAACACTTTATTAATAAGACTATTGAATCTTTGACTTAGGAATTTGATGTCCTCCATCAGAAGAGTACTCCTTACCATCCACAAGCGAACGAGACGGTCGAAGATTTCAACAAGATCTTGGAGAAAACACTAATGAAGATTTGCAGTGTGAACAGGGATAATTAGGATTTGAGAGTACCAATAGTACTATGGGCCTATAGAACTACTTGCAAGAAGCTATCACTGCAGACCCCCTTCAATTTGGTGTATGTCCTAGAAGTAGTTGTCCCTATGGAATATTTGGTTCCTAGTCTCAAAATTGTAGCATTCACATATATGGATGACACTGGAGTTGTTTAAGAGAGCCTCGTGTAGTTGGTAGAACTAGAGGAAGACAAGTTTATTGTAGGATTCAATCAGCAAGTACAAAAGGAATGAGAAAAGGTTTATCATGATAGGAACATTAAGAAGAAATCCTTCAAGCAAGGAGATCTAGTATTGGTATATGGCAGTAAGTTCATGAAGCATCTAAGAAAGTTCAGAACACATTGGCTTGGGCCATATGAGGTTGCTCAAGTTACAAAAGAAGGAGATGTGTAGTTTAAAACTTTGAATGGAGAATGGAAGGAATGTTTGGTGAATGGGAGATGGTTGAAATTGTACTACGACAACCAGCTGCCTCGCATGTCCCAGTAGAAGCATGAGGAGAAGGGTCTAGGTACCAGGTGTAGTTGAAACTGGGTACCAGACACAGAAAAGACAGACTGTAGAAGGAAAGAAGGGTGGGATAGAGCAGAAAGCACAGGCTTCCCTGTGCAGTCCGAAGACAAAGAAAAACATAAGGTTCAGACTTGAAGTGCCTCGAGACGAGTCACATGTGAGTGTTGGGGTCCTGTTGGCCCTTGGTTATGGAAAGTTGCAAAGATGAAGGAAAGAAGCACAAATTGATAACTACATGGAAGACAAGTTGACTGAGATTGGGTCGAAGTAACCAAAAGAGCAGAAAAGACGAAGTGAAGTAAGAGAAAGAAAGTCATTGGACGGAGAGATCGAGGAAGATAGATTAACAAGCAATATGGATCATGGACGACTTAGCAAGAGAAAAAATCTACCAATGGATGCTTTGGAGCACCTCGTGAAAAACAAGGAAAGATAGGTTGGCAAAGCCCGGAAAAGATAGGTCAAGTTGACCTAGGGTTTTAGACACCTAGGGTTCTAGTATTTAGGGTTTTGACACCTAGGTTTCAGCCTAAGGATGTCTGAGAATCATTTTAATGTATAAATAAAGGTCTAGAGGACCTGGGATTGGGTTGTTGTTGATTGATTCGTCATTCGTTCATGTTATGAGCGATTATTGTTGTTGCGAGAGAGAAGTGTTGAGAGAGAGAGAGCATTATTGTATTGTACGATCTTCAGCTAGGTGCGAAGATCAACCCTACAGTTGGGTGTGCAAGGAAGGGAGAGAGGAGAAGAGAAATAAATAGAGAGATCTGCAAGATAAGTGTAGATAGAACTGTATGCTTTCACTTAATATATTATAAAGAAGAGTTTTGTGGATGTAGCCCTAGGGAGAGGGTGAACCACGTATATCATGTTGTGTTCTTATGATATCTGATATACTGTTAATGCAATATTGTGCTAGATCTAAGATATACTGTGCGAAGTAGGATTAAGTCGGTAAAGAATAACTAGATCTGCGAGAGTGTTTCCCTAGACCCACTTTGCATTTCCTCTGGTTCTAGACACCTGTGTCCTATAACCCCCTATAGCTACTTTGGGTGAGATTGCATCTTCTTTACAGATGTTACTGAAAGGGCTAGTAGTTAGGGCTTGTTCGTGTTACACATCAAAATTACTCATTTCAGTGATGACCTATTGTCGTCATTATAGGTGTCGCAAGTGTTTCATTTTAACCGTAAGTGTCGAAAGTGTCGCAAAAATCATGCAATCACCTTGCCTATGTCGTGTCTTGAATGACATCACAAGAACACTTGAAAGACATCCTCAGAGACTAGTTAAAGAAGGATAAATACTATGATGAAGAGTACAAATCTTTTTCCATGGAAATAACCACTCAAAAGATAGTTTTGAAGGGCAGCGCTCCCCTACCCACTATCAGGGAGGGCTAGCACTCCCTAACCTCCTTGAGGAAAGCGTTGCAATGCTCTGTGCACCCTTTTGGGGGAGTGTTGGCCTGTTTGATGGAATCTTTGATTGTTGAGAAAAATCAGGGAAAAATCCCCCTCATCTCTGGAGTTAGTTGGATTTGAATTTGAGGTCGAGGATTGATCTTAGAGAGGATCCACAACTGATGGAGAAAGATCCTCAACCTATCCCAAGAATATCTAAGGTGGTTGGGCCTCTCCAAACTTATATAAGGAGGCCTTCTCATGGTAAAAGGTACATGGAGAAATAGAGAGATACCAAAATTATGATCTCATAAGGAAGGTATCAATGAAGCATAGGCATTCTATTGGTGGATCATTTGAGAAAAGGGTATTGGCAAAGAGAACTTGATGAATTTGCTACATATACATCTATGGTTGGAATTTCTTTGTTTTTTTTTCATTAATATAAATATGTGCTTGGCATGTTTCCTTTAAGTTTGTGTATGTTTTATGAACTTATTATTTTGATAGATCTATTATGAATCTAACCATGGTAGAATAGGAAGAATGTTTTGTCTTTTCTTCTCATTCGATTGCAGAACCTTATAAAGAACTTGAAGATCAAGATCAACCTAGATCGAGCAAGGACAAATGATATTAAAGGTATTCCTTTCTTCTTATTCCTTAACTAGTTTAGCCTCATTAGAAGGAATGTTAGTGTTCAACATTTGCACTTTTATGTCTTGGTTATAGGGGTCTAGTATCCAAGAGGAAATCCACTTGTCCGTAGGGGGATTCTCCTGTAACAGAAATTGGTGACTCCACTGGGGAAGGAACTTTGGGTTTTGATTCTTTTCCTAGGTAATTGTTTTCCCTTAGCACATTTTTTATCTTATTCATACCGTGTCTCTGATTCTTAGATGTGTTGATTGGCCCTTTACTTCATCCTATACACTTTGAATTTCTGAGTTTTCTTGAGTTTTTGGATTTCTGGGCATTTTTCTTAATTTTGAGAGGCTAGCGCTCTCCTTCCCTTGCTATCAGAGCGTTGACGCTCCCTGCCATGCTTACACAGAGTGTTGCAATACTCGAGTGCCCTTGACACCAGAGTGTTTCCCCTTTTTTGTTAGAAATCTTGTAGGGAGTTGATCCCCGAGTCCATTTCTTGTTGTTTTCATCTGCTCAAAGTTCTTATCACCTTAGTGTATCCTTTTTTGGGTCTCCAACACCTTGATTTCTAAGAACTAATGATTCTTTGTTGGGTTTGTGACAACTCTTTATTCTTTACTTTTAGTCACTCTTCTTCTTTTGAGATTTGGAGTTGATTTACCGCTTTCTCCTTTATCTGATGGTATGAAAGTTGTTGCAAAGGAATTCAAGGATATATGCACTATTCCATTTTGCATTTGAGGTCTTTTTCCCAAGCAATTACTAGTTTTTCATCACCCATTAACCTTCTCCTACCTTCACTAGCAATTTCACCAATTTTCATGCATTCTGGGTGAGTTTTTGCATGGTTTTTGGATCTTTTTCCGAGTTTTTGGGAGGACCAACTCACCCCTGTAGCCCATACCAGAGCACCAGCACTCCCCTACAGTGTCTTAGGGAGCGTTGCAACACTATGTGCACCCTTCTGGGGGAGCGCTAGTCTCTTTTTTTAGAGCTTTTTCCTTCTTCTGCTCAGTCTTTTGCAGCCTTTTTTGTAGTGATCTTTACCTAGATTCTGTGGTTGGTTTGTGAAGTTGTTTGGATTGGTTTTTGATTTTTTTTTTATGCTTATCACTCCCTATTATCTTGATCGGAGCTTGAAACCTTTTTCATAAATGTGAAATTGCCTTTTCCAACTTCTTTTTGTCAGGACAGTTTTGAGTGATTTCTCTTTCTCCCTATCTTTTCTTGGATTCTTCTCTGCATTATATTTGTGTTCCTTGAATTCTTGATTGGTTGTAGAATACTTGACGGTGTTCTTTCTTGTTAGAACAGGTTTCTGCTTTTTCTCTTTCATACCTCACTGCCTTGAGTGCATGCTTTGTTTGTAGCCCTTTTTCTTCGTGTCTTTTGCATCTGCATAGGAATCTTTCTCTTGATTGAAAGTAGTGGAGCATTGAAGTTTTTGTATTTAATTTCTATATACATCATAATCAAATAAAGAAGATGAATGAATTATTTCTTTTGGGTAGTGAAACTAGCTTGCATTTGAAGTAGCGGAATTGCATGTTTTTTGGCATTTTGGGACATTGTGCATCTGTAATGATGAATGTTTTCTCCTTCTCATAGCATAGCTTTCATTGAAAAGAAAAGATTGCATATTCATATCTTTGCATAACTTTCGAGTCGGTAAAAACACCATATTTTCCACGCCATTTTCCTTTTGAGTAACAACAACCTTAAAACTCAAGCGCTAAACTAAAATTGATTAGACATTTTTACATTTTCTGGTAGCAAACCTACATTGGATTAGTTGTAGGGCTTTGGAATAGGTGTTAAAGATAAATTTCCAAAGCTGCAAACAAACATAGGATCTTGTGTTAGGGAGCAGGGAAATCCAATTGCTACATTTTTTCCTGGGAAGCCCTTCTCACAGAAGGGTCAAACTTGAGATCGCATTGAGACTAGCAGAGTTACTCACCCTACTTTGTTGGTCTTGGTGTAGATATTGCACATATTATGGGGGTCGCTTGAAGGTATACCTGCAATGATGAGTGGAATCCTTTCAAGTTGATTTCGGGCTAGATACACTGCCCTTACACATGGATCAGACTGTCGACTGTTTCCCTAGGCATCACTATTGTAGTTGGTAACCTTAGTGGCCTATCTCTTTAGGGTATTTACACAAGGTGACTGTGGAGGGGTAAGTCTTCACAGTACCTGGAATCGACGTTGGCCAGAATCACTCGGGCTCTTTGGAGGGTATAGCCATGATTATGTGTGGGAGCTTGCACCAAGGTGTAATTCTGTTAAGTAGGTCATCAACATAACTTTTCCACCCGCTCTATCTCATCCCCTTCTTACATTGTTCCCGTGATGTTGAATTTCATCACCAACTAGTGTGCTCATTGTGAGAAGGTTTTGTTTGCTTTCTTGCTTACTATATTTTTAGCATGTGTTGTTTATTATCCCTAGCAGAATATAGGTTGGATATTTATTTTTATGGCGTCAGCTCCCAAAATGACCAATGAAGGAACCCCTTTTCCAGGGAACCCCTTTGTTTTTCTTTCTTACGGAAATGTTGGTCCTCCTTACATCACTACTTTGAGCCTTCCAGGTCTCACAATTGGGTTACCAGTATGGTTATTTTTCACTCCAGTAATCTCAAATACAGTAAGTGCTTCAAATGTAAGCACACCACACACACATCAACCTCATGTCGACCTTTATCCTTCTTCACCCATCAAGTCTCCTTCCATTTATCCTTATTCACCTAGTGAAATATCTAAAGCAAGTATCCAGGTTGATAAGAAGAATAAGAAATGTAAAGAGAAGAAGAAGAAGAATTAGAAAGGGACCAAGCCTTTAAATACATCAAATGTTGGATCCAAGAAACCATCTATTGTTAATAGTACTGGGAGTGTTGGTGAGGTCAATAAGACTACAACAAAGAATTTGAAACCCAAATTCCCTTGCAGTCTTTGTAAGGGTGGCCACTTTCTAATGGATTGCCCTGGTATTCCCAAGGTCTTAGAAGTGTGGTCCTCCATGTCATCGGCCCCTGCTAGATATGCTAGTGAAACCCCGAAATAGTGACATTAAGGTTGGTAATAAGAAGACAATTGTCAAATTTCCTTGAGTGTTATGCAAAGGTGATCATTACTCTCACCATTTACCTCATATGGACGAGGCTTCTTCTCTTTTGGAAAAGATTCAACTTCCAACTAGTTATTGTAAGATTTCCCCCAACCCATCATTAGTTGTTGGATCGGTCAATCCGATTCAATCCATGGTTAGTCTAGTTGATCAAGTGGTCAATCTAGTTTCATCCTTGATTGAACCACAAACCCAAGTAGTTGATCCAATTCGATCATCGATCAGCCCCACTTTTCATCTGAAAAGTGAAACCCAAGTGACTGATACAGTCCTGTCATTCGCCAATCCCACCCTTCATCTGAAGAGTGCCAACATGGTCAATCCCACTCCTCCTTGGACGAGTGTCAAATTGGTTGCTCCGGTCCCTTCACTGGTCAGTCCAGTTGATCATGTCATCAATATGGTCCCCTCCTTAGTTGAACCAGTTGACAAAGTGGTTGATTTGATCCCATCTTTTTTCGATCCCTCCATCCCATTAGAGAGTACAACCCAAGCAGTCAATCCATTTCCATCTGTTGACCCCATTCTCCCCTTGGAGAATGAAACCCAAGTGGTCGATTTGATGTCGTTATCAATTGATCCTACTCTCCCTCTTCGGCCCATGTTTTTCTCGTTGATACATAATCTACTTTGTTGGGGGGCATTCCTCCTTCTCATGTGCAAAACCCTTCAAGTAATGAGGCCATCCTTTTTGATTGGGGTGTGATAAATAGACCTCATCTTCCCTCTCACATTCCTTTCAATATTATAGTACAGTTTTGTGGTTGGGACGTTCCTCTTGCATTGATAGATGAAGGTTCATCCGTTAGTATCTTTTCCTCTATTGCTTGGAAAGCTTTGGGTTATCTTAAGCTTGTGTCAGTTACCCAGACTATGTTCTCTTTTAACAGAATAACCAGTCACCCTTTAGGGATCCTTCCCCATTTTCCCATAACTTTGGGAGGGAAAACTATCTTTATTGATGTTATGGTAGTCCAGGACCCCTTGGGCGCGATTATGTCTATGCCATGAAATCTATTGTGTCCACTCTTTTTCGTGTGATATATTTCCCTCACAATGGAAGAATTATGGCTATTGATCAACTTTCATGCATTAATCCTGAATTGATTACCAACCCAATGACCTCCCTAAATGGGTCTTATCAGTAGTTAGTATCGCCCCCGCCACAGGTCAATTATGTGGTGTTATCTCCCATGCCTTCAGCTACCGATGAAGATGACTTAG
Source organism: Picea mariana (assembly GCA_032191745.1). NCBI lineage: Eukaryota > Viridiplantae > Streptophyta > Pinopsida > Pinales > Pinaceae > Picea > Picea mariana. The sequence continues at coordinate 8,969 of JASDQU010752283.1, forward strand.
ATCTGGTAGTTGACATGGTGATCTCTTCGGTAGGGCTATTGGATCCAGACCTCCCTACCCTTATCGAAGACGTCAACATGTATTCCTTCCAGAGTTTTTTTCTTCCATCCAGTGAAGCTCTCTTGGAAGCCATGGCTGAATTTTGACCCTTGACATGTATTCCTTCCAAAGAATTATCCTCTTGGAAGCCATGATCAATAAAACCATCTGTGAGGATAGTTTTTTCATATATGTAGCAACCTCGTTCAAAAATGAAATAGAAGCTATAAGAACAGTTTTTCTTCTCTGTGGCAAGCTCGTTAAAAAATGAAATAACATCTACGAGCATGGTTTTTCTTCTCTATGGCAAGCTCATTAAAATATGAAATAGAGGTCATGATCATAATTTTCCTCTCTGTAGCAAGCTCGTTAAAAAATGAAACATAAATCTGGGGATTGAACCCAGAGCCTTGAGCATAGTTCTTTTCCTATGTCAATCCCATTAAAAAATCAAACAATCAACTCTCCTAACAAGTCGATTCTTTCACTAGATCTCATAGATGTCGAGTCGAGTATTTCATTAGGTCTCGTATTTGAACATTCATTTCATCCACCTGTATCCTTTTTCTCCATCTAGTATAGAAATTGGTGACAACCTCAAAGTCAGTGAATGAATTGAATCTTTGGGGGGCATGTATCCATACTTTGATTATCGGAGTTAAACCACTATCTTTTCAAGCTGGGGGTAGAGTACCAACCATCCATGGGTATCCCATATCCCTACCTTTGGAAATTATGTTGGGAATTTACAAGCATACATTTAATTTTGTTTCAATATTGTGTAAAAATGAAACCAATAACGAGCATAGTCTTAGTTCGTTCTCACGCTCGGAAAAAAAATAAGAATGCACCGAGTAAAATTTTATCTCTTTTTCAGACTCGTAAATTTTATACGAAAAAGGAACCCCTGGAGTCTTCTTTAATCTCTTTTCAGACTCTCAAAACATGAAAAGATTGGTGAGTGATCTTGCTTCCTTTCACACTCGTTAAAAGGTTTGAAAGGGCGTCTTTCGAGTGGTATTTTATCTCTTTTTCGGCCTCGCAAGACTAACATTACGAAAAAGGACCACATTGGAGTCGTCTTTAAGTTCTTTTCGGACTCTCTAAACATGAAAAATCACCGAGTTTACCTTCTCTGGACTCTTTAAACAATCATACATTGAAGGTCCCATATGGGATCAAACCCTTGCTTCTTCCAATTCATTAAATAAAGGAAGAGGGACTTACCGAAGGTGAGTTATATCGAGCATGTGTTACCCTCCTCGAGATCGTTAAATCAAAAATAGGTACTCTTCTATCTGGATGGGGAAAAAATTGAAGGAAGCAAGCCAAGCAGTTTTTGAGAACATTACTAGTAACTCTTACAGTCTCCCTTGAACATGACATTTTGTCTTTGCACGCATTTAATCCATTGAACCTCTGCACTGAACCAATCCTCTGATTTTATTTACTTTTTTGGGTCACCCGACGAAATTCACAGTATCCATTGCATCATCAATTTTTGGTCCATGTCATGTCTCTGCTGTCGTGCCTAAGTGTTCAAGAGAAGTATCTTCCTCTAGAGTCAACCATCATGAAATTTATGTTTCAATACCCATGTTAGTCCATGTTATTTTGATCCACCAATTACATCTATGTTTCAATTTCATGTCATTGATGGGGGATACATCAAGGCCCTCCTTCGACGAGTTTGTTCCTGTCGACTTGAGAACAATATCCAGGAACTAGACCTAGAAACCAGTTAGTAACTTGGGACCTGCATGCCTCAATGGCAGGCCTCCTCGCGTCTGACAATGGGTTTACATAATTGACCTCTTATTGGATGATTCCATAGATGTTCAACTTCATCTCATCCATTCTAATTCGTTGGAATGTAATAGAGTACCTTGGGAATCATTGGCATCAATGGTTATTTCCCTCGCACTTGTTAACGATTTACCTCATTGATCGGTAATCAAGTGGTTTCTGCCATGTTCGACATCAGGACATATATTCACATGGTTAGATTCGTACTACATTGATATCGGTAAGAAGACCATGGGTTGAATCATCACTCTTATATGTATTTTTCCCAGGTTGCGACGGAGTTTCTTTGAACATTGACACATATACTGTCACATAGATCCACTTTGTATTGGTCATGGCTATATCTTGTCATCTAGTAGATCCATTGTGTATTCTTCATGGCTACAATCATTCTAGGTCATAGGAGTATAGATCCACATTGCATCTCCATTGGCTATACCTTTTTGTCAATATAATTATGGATCTGTAGTGTATTTGATGGCAGCCATACCTAGAAAGTCTTTATCACTCAAGCATAGGTATGCCTACCTTGGGTTTGAAACATGTCATAATATTTGTTTTATGGTTGTGTGCAGCTTTTTCTAGGTTCTCTGAGTCCATACCCATGCTTGAAAAGTCTACAAAGTACTTCAGTCATCAATTTCCATCTTCTGACTTCGCATTTTAGGGGGCAATTTGTTACACATCAAAATCACTCACTTAAATGATGACCTATTGTTGTCATTACAAGTGTCGCAAGTGTCGCATTTTGGTTGCAAGTATCACAAGTGTCGTAAACATCATACTATCATATTGCCTATGTCATGTCTCTAACGACATCATAAGGACACTTAAGACACCTTCAAAGACTAGTTTAAGAAGGATAAATCATCTGATGAGGAGTACAAAGAATTTTGCATGGAAAAAACCACTTAAAAATGAGTTTTGAAGGGAAACACTCCCCTACCCACTGTCAGGGAGTGCTAGCACTCCCTGGCCTTCTTTGGGGGAGTATTGTAGCACTCTGTGCACCCTTCTGGTGGAGCTCTAGGATTTTTGAGCAAATTTTGGGGCAGCACTCCCCTACCCACTGTTAGGGAGCGCCAACACTCCCTAACCCTCTTTGCGGGAGCATTGCAACACTCTGTGTACCCTTTTGGGGGGAGTGTTGGCCTATTTGGGAGCATTATGTTGTTGATAAAATTATGGAAAGATCCCCCTTAACTTCGAAATCAGTTGGATTCGAATCTAAGGTCAAGGTTGTATCTTAGGGAGGATCCACAACTTATGGAGAAATATCCTCAACCTATCCCAAGAATATTTAAGGTGGTTAGGTCTCTGAAAGCTTATATAAGGAGGCCTCCTCATGGTGAAAAACATATGGAGAAATGGAGAAGCACCTAATTTATGATCTCATAAGGAAGAGGAGACATTGTAAGGCACCAAACTTATGATCTCATAAGGGAGATATCATTGAAGCATCATCATTATGTGTGTGGATTATCTGAGCAAGGGTCTGGACAAAGAGATTTTGGTGAAGTTGTTGCATCTACATATATGGTTGTAAGCATTTCACTTTGTTTTCATTAATATAAATCTATGCTTGGCTTGTTTCCTTCAAATTCCTGTATGTTTCATAAATTTGTTCTTTTAATAGATCTATTTCAGAGCTAATCATAATAGGAATAGGAATTATGTTTTTTCGTTGTTGTTCCTTCGATTGCAGGACCTTATGAAATACTTGGAGATCAAGATCAGCCTAGATCGAGCAAGGACAAACATTATTCAAGGTATTTTTATTCCATTCTTCTTATTCCTTTACTAGTTTAGCTCATTTAGAAGAAATGTCAGTTTTCAACATTTGCACTTTTCTGTCTTGGTTAAAGGGGTCTAGTGTCCAAGAGGAAATCCCTGTCCGTAGGGGGATTCTACATGCCTCAATGGCAGGCCTCCTCACGTCCGACAATGGGTTTACATCATTGACCTCTTATAGGATGATTCCACATATTTTCAACTTTATCTCATCCATTCACATTCATTGGAATGTACTAGAGTACCTTGGGAATCATTGACATCAATGGTGATTTCCCTCGCGCTTGTGAACGGTTTACCTCATTGACTAGTAATCAAGTGGTTTCTGCCATGTTCAACATCAGGACATCTAATCACATGGTTATATTCGTACTACATCGGGATTGGTAAGAATACCTTGGGTTGAATCATCACTCTTATATGTATTTTTCCCAGGTTGCGACGGAGTTTGTTTGAACATTAACACATATATTGTCAGATAGATCCACTTTGTATTGGTCATGATTATGTCTTGTCGTCTCGTAGATCCATTGTGTATTCTTCATGGATACGATCAGTTCAGGTCATAGGAGTATAGATCCACATTGTATCTCCAGTGGTTATACCTTTTTGTCAATATAATTATGGATCCGCAGTGTATTTGATGGCGGCCATACCTTGAAAGTCTTTATTACTCAAGCATAGGTATGCCTGCCTTGGGTTTGAAACATGTCATAATATTTGTTTGATGGTTGTGTGAAAATTTTTCCAGGTTCTCTGAGTCCGTATCCTTGCTTGAAAAGTCTACAAAGTACTTCAGTCATCAGCTTCCATCTTTTGACTTTGCACTTTGGGGGGAAATATATTACACATCAAAATCGCTCACTTCAATGATGACCTATTATCATCATTACAAGTGTCTCATTTTAGTTGCAAGTGTCGCAAGTGTCGTAAACATCATAATGTCATCTTGCCTATGTCATTTTACTAACGACATCATAAGGACACTTAAGACACCTTCAAAGACTGGTTTAAGAAGGAGAAATCATATGATGAGGAGTACAAAGCATTTTGCATGGAAAAAACCACTTAAAAATGAGTTTTGAAGGGCAGCGCTCCCCTACCCATTGTTAGGGAGTGCTAGCGCTCCCTGGCCTTCTCTGGGGCAGCGTTGTGTCACTCTATGCACCCTTTTGGGGGAGCGCTAGGATGTTTTAGAACATTTTGGGGAAATACTCCCCTACCCACTATCAGGGAGTGCCAACGCTCCCTAACCCTCTTTGGGGGAGCGTTGCAACGCTTTGTGTACCCTTTTGGGGGAGTGTTGGCCTATTTGGGAGCATTATGTTGTTGAGAAAATCAAGGGAATAACCCCCTTATCTTGGAAATCAGTTGGATTTGAATCTGAGGTAAGGGTTGTGTCTTAGGGAGGATCCACAAATGATGGAGAAAGATCCTCAACCTATCCCAAGAATCTCTAAGGTGGTTAGGTCTCTAAAAGATTATATAAGGAGGCCTCCTCATGGTGAAAAACATATGGATAAATGGAGAAGCACCTAACTTATTATCTCATAAGGAAGAGGAACATTGTAAGGAATCAAACTTATGATCTCATAAGGGAGATATCATTGAAGCATCATCATTCTATGTGTGAATTATTTGAGCAAGGGTCTGGACAAAGAGAGCTTCGTGAAGTTGTTGCATCTACATCTATGGCTGTAATCATTTCACTTTATTTTCATTAATATAAATCTGTCCTTGGCATGTTTCCTTTAAATTTGTGTATGTTTCATGAATGTGTTCTTTTAATAGATCTATTTCAGAGCTAATCGTAATAGGAATAGGAAGTATGTTTTGTCATTGTTGTTCCTTCGATTGTAGGACCTTCTGAAAGACTTGGAGATCAAGATCATTCTGGATCGAGCAAGGACAAATGTTATTAAAGGTATTTATATTCCTTTCTTCTTATTCCTCTACTATTTTATCTCATTTAGAATGAATGTCAGTGTTCAACATTTGCACTTTTCTGTCTTGGTTATAGGGGTCTAGTGTCCAAAAGGAAATCCCTGTCCGCAAGGGGATTCTGCATGCCTCAATGGCAGGCCTCCTCGCATCTGAAAGTGGTTTCACATCATTGACCTCTAATCAGATGATTCCATGGATGTTTTAATTCATCTCATCCATTCACATTCGTTGGAATGTACTAGAGTACCTTGGGAATCATTGACATCAATGGTGATTTCCCCCACGCTTGTTAACGGTTTACCTCATTGATCGATAATCAAGTGATTTCTGCCATGTTCGACATCAGGACATATATTCACATGGTTAGATTCATACTACATTGGGATCAGTAAGAAGACCCTAGGTTCAATCATCACTCTTATATGTATTTTTCCTAGGTTGTGATGGAGCTTCTTTGAACATTGACACATATACTGTCACATAGATCCACTTTGTATTGGTCATGGATATGTCTTGTCATCTCATAGATCCACTGTTTATTCTTCATGGATACGATCAGTTCAGGTCATAGGAGTATAGATCCACATTGTATCTCCAGTAGATATACTCTTTGTTAATATAATTATGGATCCGCAGTGTATTTTATGGCGGACATACCTTGAAAGTATTTATCACTCAATCATAGGTATGCATGCCTTGAGTTTGAAACATGTCATAATATTTGTTTGATGGTTGTGTGCAACTTCTACCAGGTCCTCTAAGTCCATACCCTTGCTCAAAAAAGTCTACAAAGTACTTTAGTAAGCAGTTTCCATGTTCTAACTTCGCACATTGGGGGGCAATCTATTACACATCAAAATTACTCATTTCAGTGATGACCTATTGTCGTCATTATAGGTGTCACAAGTGTCGCATATTGACCTTAAGTGTCGCAAGTGTCGTAAAAATCATACAGTCACCTTGCCTATGTTGTGTCTTGAACGAAATCACAAGAACACTTGAAAGACACCCTCGGAGACTAGTTAAAGAAGGAGAAATCATCTAATTAAGAGTAAAAATCTTTTTCCATGGAAATAACCACTCAAAAGAAAGTTTTGAAGGGAAACACTCCCATACCCACTGTCAAGGAGCGCTAGCACTCCCTGACCTCCTTGGGGGTAGCATTTCAATGCTCTGTGCACCCTTTTGAGGGAGTGTTTACCTGTTTGAGGGAATCTTTTACTGTTGAGCAAAATCAAGGAGAAATCCCCCTCATCTCTGGAGTTAGTTGGATTTGAATCTGAGGTCAAGGTTGGATCTTAGGGAGTATCCACAACTGATGGAGAAATATCCTCAACCTATCCCAAGAATCTCTAAGGTGGTTGGGCCTCTCCAAGCTTATATAAGGAGGCCTTCTCATGGTGAAAGGTACATGGAGAAATAGAGAGATACCAAACTTATGATATCATAAGGAAGGTATCAGTGAAGCATAGGCATTATGTTGGTGGATCATTTGAGAAAAGGGTCTGGGAAAAGAGAACTTGATGAATCTACTGCATCTACAGCTATGGTTGTAAGCGCTTTGTTTTGTTTTCATTAATATAAATATGTGCTTGGCCTGCTTCCTTTAATTTTGTGTATGTTTCATGAACTTATTCTTTTGATAGATCTATTATGAAGCTAACCATGGTAGAATAGGAAGAATGTATTTTCGTTGCTTCTCATTGGATTGCAGGACCTTCTGAAGAACTTGGAGATCAATATCATCCTAGATCGAGCAAGGAAAAATGCTATTAAAGGTATTTCTTTCTTCTTATTCCTTGACTAGTTTAGCCTCATTAGAAGGAATGTCAGTGTCCAACATTTTCACTTTTCTGTATTGGTTATAGGGGTCTAGTATCCAAGAAGAAATCCACTTGTCCACAGGGGGATTCTCCTATAACAATTGGTGTGCTATAAGAACTGAACCCTGGGTCTACCCCTGTGCCAACAAGCCCCGAACCACCAGAGCCCCGGACTGCACGTCAGATCTGGGAGATCATCCATCCAGGAGGTTTTATTTCAGAACAAGCGCAGATCACCGAAACCCAGAAGAGTTGGAGATGTGTGGCACTCATCTGTGGAGACGTGTGGCATTCATCTATCACTAACACATGGCACTCATTCCAGGCCCTTTGGGTACGTCATATGCTCATTTTCGAGTGACACATGTCACTCTCTTTTTGTGACAGGTCATCAATTGTGACATCATATGACCACGTTAGATTTCGGAGATCACCACTCTGGAAGATTTCAATTTAGATAAAACATAGTTCTATGAACCCTCAAAGGGTCGGAGCCTCGAATTGTCGAAGTGGGTCCTCATTGCCATGCCACTCCGCAACATTGTCACTCTGGGATATTCTCAAACTCAGCATTCAGAAACACCCGAACCCCGAATAATCGGAGTCCCGAACTCCCTAAATGATTAAATTATTAATATCCCTTTAATTAGATTAAGATAAGAATGAATTAATGGCTCTGCAATATTGTCACTCCAAGAGATATTCAAACTCTCCATTCAGAAGCTCTCGAACCCTGAATTACCGAAGTGCCAAAATATCAAATGATTAAAGTCTTAATCTCGGGTTAATTAGCAAAATTATTGGTTAATGAATCTAGGAGTTCGATCCTCTGGGAGATATGTATAATCTGGACTCCAAATCTCCCGAACGTCGAATTTCCAAAGTGGCTTATCCTCCTTTATTGCATATTTTGAAGTTTTTAAACGACGCCAAACAACGCATATTTTGAAGTTTTTAAACGACGCCAAACAACGCATATTTTGAAGTTTTTAAACGACGTCAAAGGAATCATATTGCTTGTCTGACAACAACTTGGTGATATTCAACATGTACAAAACAAAAGATTCATATCCGAACCCTGCAACACAGTAATCGAGAATTGAAGAAACTACACACCCAAACTGCAGAAGGAATATCAGAGACTCTAGAAAAGTGCCAGAAGACTTGCCTCTTCCCCCCAAGAGATAAGTTGAGGAAGAATGTCGCCATCACATCCAGTTATCTCCCAATGGCCTCTAACAGCATTCATGGATGCTATTTCTTGATACAGAACTCAGTTTTGTCACTCCTAGTCATTTTCTGTCAAATATCAGTTCACTCCAACATAAGCATCAATCTAGTTTCATTGCTAAGTAGCAGTTTTTAGTTGGTTAATTGCAAGACTTTATTACATTAAAGAATAATAAATGGTATTTTATGTGTGATAAGAACCTGTATTTTTTTATTAATTCAAGATCAAAGTATAACTTAATATACTCCAACAATATTTTAGCTAAGTCAATAAGTTGTTTTACAACTGGTAGTATAGAGTTAAGCCTCAGTCCCAGATGGACGAGAGCCTCTGCAACTCTAATGAATATGCAAATTTTGTATGCTTTGAGGGTTCAGATTTTAGTGAAAATATTCAAGCATCAAAATTGGTTGGACCTGCTTATATGATTGTAAATCTCTCTACTTGGTGAATATATATTGATGAAAGTTGTGTTTTCTTGCTCAAGTCTTCATGTGTTTTAATTTCATCTTGGATGCAAATTGTGAGGTGTGCAATGTACATTTCCTTATTATTTCATCTATTATTCTAATTCATCTTTTCATTGTTATGCAACCTGTTAAACAACTATTTTTTTAGTAAAAATATCATTTATTTGACAAACTGTTGGAAGATTTGTATCCAGAAAGTTTTCTATACCTTAAAATATCATTTTAAGTCTTAATTCGCACACAGTAGGTAATTCATTGCATTGCTTGTTGTTGTTTCCTCTGCTTATCTTTCCATATCCCCAACTGTTCATCAAAGTTCATACCATTAGCTACAAATAACCTACATTCATATTGTTTGGCCAATCCAATCAGATTTCCATCTCTGAGAACCTATCATTTAGCTGAACCACAAAATTAATTAATAAAAAACAAACCTTTCCAAAATTGAGCTGGCCTAGCTCTTCCATTTAGGAGTCAAGTGCAGACTTTAGGGCCAACACTTCTCATGACCAAGAGCTAGGCATCAACTAACAAAAGGTGGTTTACCACTTTCCAAAAGCGGTATGGCTTCCTAGTCTTGTGGGGGGGTCGAGTAGTGGTGTATAAAACCACTTTGAGGGTTCCCACAATTACCATACTCTAACATGTGAGAACCCCAAATACACACGTTGTGAAATTACATGGGGTCACCTCTTGTTAACCTTTACACTGTTTACCCATGCACAATGATCATCCACCATCAATCTTGCCTTTTGACAGACAATCGGATCGATGCTCGTGATAATATCCTCCCATTTACAAACTTCCTTCTAGATCATTGATCTTGTTGAGTCATCAATGATAAACGGTTCATGCTAGATTCACCATTATTTTGAGGATTTTGTTGGACACACCTACCACACTTAGAGGGGGGGGTGAATGAGTATGGGGCTCTTTTTCCCAAAACTGCCCTCTTGCACAAAAACTCATCAATTAGCATTCAACATTTATTCATTACCCATTGTTGTCATTTATAACTAGTTAGATGTGAGCACATATCAGCAACATATATCATCAATATATCATCAACAAGTCATCACCGCAATGAACACAAAGAACACAAGATGTATGTACAATTTTCTTTTTATTACGGACTACAATCCTTGGGGTTTATCAGCAACAACTGAATAGAGTACAACTCTACAAGAGCACCAGCTCTATATGCAAGACTCA
>JASDQU010752283.1:24196-36715 GCA_032191745.1 Picea mariana
CAATATGTTGGATCAAGGAGAGTTGCTTTTCAGGCAGATCTAAGATCGACTTCAAACTCCAATGAAGATTGAGGTTAAATCCTTGAAATAATGGCAAAGCTAGCGTGAACCATTGATCATTGATCATTCAACAAGATCAATGATCCAGACGAAATTTCGTAAATGGGAGTAGATTAGCACGAGCTTCGATCCGAGCATCCGTCAAAAGACAAGATCGATGGTCAACGATCATTGCACACGGGTAAACAACGTGAAGGTTAACAAGATGTGTCCCCCCACATTTTTGCAACGTGTGTATTTGGGGTGGACACGTGTTAGAGTATGGTAATTGTAGGCACCCTTGAAGCAGTTTTATAAACCACTACTTGACCCCCCTTGCAAGACTAGGAAACCATATTGCTTCTGGAAAGTGGTAAACCACCTTGTGATAGTCGAGGCCTAGTGCTTGGTTGTGAGAAGGAAAAGGGTCTTAACCCTTATATGAACATAGTGTTCAGGTTGTAAAAGGAATATTATCCCCATGAAGAAGATCGCTTAAGTATAGTGCTTCTGGTTTGACAGTTGGAGAATGTTGGTCCAGAACTAGGACTCAATCATATCAAGGATTTGATCCAAGGGAATCGAGTGCTTAAAGTTTCTAATGGAGTTTTTTGGAACTTTTTTCTAGGATATTCGGCTTGGTAGGAAATCATTTTTGGAATCAAAGAGAAAGAATTATATCTTACAGGAAACATGCCACCCTTATGAGGTGGCCGAGAGAGAAAGGTAGTAACTGATGAGTTGTGATTGGAGCTTAAGAACATTTAGGAGAGGATGGAAGCCATGGAGACAACTTAGAGAATGGAACTTGACACAAGAGATGTCAGTGAGAGTGAATATACAAGCTCCAAAGAGGAAATAGAAGGGATGCGAGGAGGAGAAACAACATAAGAACGACTGATAAGGTTGGTTATTAAGGCAGGAGCCAGACCAAAGATTGAAGTTCCCGTGTATGAGGGTAGTTTGAATGTGGATGAATTTATTGATTGGATCAATGCAATGGACAAGTATTTTGATTATGAATATGTGGAAGAACACAAGAAGGTCAAACATGCAGTGACAAGACTGAAAGGCCATGCAACTTTCTGGTGGGATGAGTTTCAAGAAGATAGGAGAAGGAAAGGAAAAGATAAAATTAGAGGTTGGGAAGGGATGGTGGATAAATTTAAAAGAAAATTTATCCCTAAGGACTACCAATTGAATATGTTTAGGAAATTTAATAATTCGAGACAAAAATTTATGACAGTGAAGGAGTACACTGAATAATTCTATAGGTGGAATATTAGGGAAGGCCATATAGAAGAAGATGAACAAAACGTTTTTAGGTCTATAAATGAATCGAGGTATGAAATTCAAGATGAGATCAGTCTCTTGTCTCTGAGAAAAGTGGAATATGCTTACCAAGCATCCCTAAAGGAAGAAGAAAAATTGGTCAACAAACAAAGTCAAAAGAGCAGAGGAAGGAGTCTAGCAAGAGGAAAGGGATCATTCAACAGAGGAATATTCCAGGCTTCAAAGGAAGAAGCAGGAAGTTCTAGCAGTCAGTCACCTAGAGGAGGAGAGTCAAGAGGTGGAATATTCTTCTCAAGAGGTAGGGGAAAAGGTAGAGAAATAAGGTGTTATACTTGTGGGAAAATGAGACATATGTCTTGGGATTGTCCTGAGAACAAGTCAGCAAACCAAAGAGGATATCATATTGCAGAGGGTAATGAAGAGACAATAAATGCAGAGGTAAAAGAAGAATCTCTTGAGATGGGTGAATCATTAATGTTGAAGAGAGTTTTGATTAAAGCAGAGTAGGAATCTCATGAGCTAGCATAGAGAAAAAGTGTGCTTAGGACAATGTGCAAATAAACAGGGAAATGTTGAAAGATGGTCATCAATAGTGGTAGCATAGACAGTCTAGTTTCTACATAGGTGGTGGAGAAGTTAGCATTGCAGAGGATGGCACACCCTACTCCATACAAAGTATCATGATTGCAGAAAGGACATCAGATTCTGGTAAGTGAACAATGTAAGGTAGAAATTCAAAATTGGTGGTTACAAGGATGAAATATTATGCGACGTAATTCCTATTGGTGTATGTCATATCTTGTTGGGGAGACCATGGTAGTATGATAGGTTTTTTTTCATGATGGAAGAAGGAGCACCTATACTTTTGAAAAGGATGGACACAAGAATGTGTTATTTCCATTGAAGGATGAAAGGGCTAAAGAAGAAGTTGGTCCAAGTGTGTTGTTGATGAGTGGAAAGGAGCTACTACATGAAATCAAGAAAGAGGAGGAGGTACATTTTACTTTGATTGGTAATCCAAGAGTAGTACTTACCAACACAAATTTAAATGATATACTTGTTGAAATTCAAGAATTATTATGAGTTTCTTGATATCGTTGTTGATGAGTTACCTATGCCTTACCACCTATAAGAATCAGTAGCCATCACATAGACTTGATTCCAGGAGCAAGTCTACCAAACAAAGTAACCTACAGGATGACACCTAAGGAGAATGAAGAGACTAGAAATCAGATTCAAGAGCTATTGGATAAAGTACTGATAAGAGAAAGTTTAATTCGTTGTGCGGTGCCGAATGTTTTGAGTCCAAAGAAGGATGGAAGCTGGAGAATGTGTACAGACTCCATAGCAATAAACAAGATAACAGTCAGGTACATATTTGCTTTACCATGTATGGATGATTTAATGGATTATCTAAGTGGTCAAAATTATTTTTCAAAGATAAAACTAAAGAGTGGATATCATTTGATTAGAATGAGAGAGGGAGATGAGTGGAAGATAATCTTTAAAACAAATGATGGTTGTATGAATGGATCTTCATTCCTTTTGGCTTGACAAATACACCTAATACATTCATGAGGCTCATGAATGAAGTTCTCAAATAATTTATTGGAATATTTGTAATTGAATATCTAGATGATATTCTTTTCTACAACAAAATAAAGGAAGAACACTTAATGTTTCTGAAGTTGGTGCTGAGGAAGTTCCAGCAGGAGAAACTTTTGATAAAACTAAAGAAATGTTCCTTCATGAAGACGAAGTTATTCTATTTGGGATTTGTAATCTCTCAATATGTATTGAAGATGGATCCATAGAAGGTGAAAATTATCAAGGAGTGGCCTTGTATAAATAATATTTATGAGGTAAGAAGTTTTCATCGATTAAAAAGTTTCTACAGAAACTTCAATCGAAATTTCAGTAGAATATGTGCTCCAATAGTTGAGGCTATTAATAAGGAACATCAATCATTCAAGTGGACAACAATAACTGAAAGGGGGTTCATATTGTTGAAAGAGAAGACCATTGAACAACCTGTTCTAATTCTCCCAAATTTTCATAAGACTTTCCAGGTCAAGTGTGATACAAGTGGAATTGCCATTAGTGTTGTTCTAAGCCAAGATGATAATCTTATTGCTTATTTTAGTGAGAAATCGAATGAAGCCAAGAAGAAATATTTTTCATATGATAAATATTTCTATGCAGTGATACACACCTTGAAGAAATGGAGACATTATCTTATGCCTAGAGAATTTATTTTGTATACTGATAATCATACTTTGCAGTTTATAACTAACCAGGAGAAGTTGAATTAGAGGCATGCCAAATGGGTAGAGTTGATGTAAAACTTTAAATTTTTTCTTAAACATATTAGTGGGAATGCTAATAAAGTTGTATATGCTTTGAGCAGGAGATGTTTGGTTTGACAGGAAACTCAAGTGACTACTTTGGGATTTGAATATATCAAAGAAATATACAAAGAAGACCCAAACTTCAAGGAATCCTGTGAAGCATCTGAGAATCCAGTGATCAAAGATATAATTCCTTGGATGGAGTATATGATCCAGGAGGGATTATTGTTCAAAGGAATTCAATTGTGCATTCCAAAATGCTCAATGAGGGATACCTTGTTGAAGGGGAAGTACAATGGAGGATTGGTTGGTCACTTTGGACATGAAAAAACTTATGCTCAATTAAGTTTTTATTATTTTTGGCCAGGTATGAGATCTAATGTTAAGGGATTTGCAGAAAGATGTAAAATTTTCCAGTATTCCAAAGGAAATTAGTAGAACACATGTTTATATCATCCATTTCCCTTACCTAGTAGAACATGGGATGCCATAAGCATGGATTTTGTTTTGGGTTTACCAATAGCTTAGAGGAGGAATGATTCAATCTTTGTAATTGTTGATAGATTCTCAAATATGGAAAATTTTGTACCTTATTATAAGACCAGTGATGCAACTCATATTGCTAATTTATTTTCCAAAGAAATTGTAAGGTTGCATGGATTGCCCAGAAGTATAGTTTTAGATAGAGGCACTAAATTTGTTGGAAATTTCTGGAGGACGTTGTGGAAGAAGCTTGGAACAAACATTTCATTCAGCTTATCCTATCACCCTCAAACATATGGGCATATAGAAGTGGTGAATCATAGCTTGGGAAACTTACTGAGGAATTTGGTAAGCGAGCATAGAAGTCAGCGAAATCAATTTCTTGTAAAAGTTGAGTTTTCTTACAATGACTCACCTAATAGAAGTACAGGGGAAAGTCCATTTCAAATAGTATATGGCATGCACCCAAGAGGCATTTCTAAACTTAGAGATATGGGAAAGGAAGAAATGAGGAATGATGATGCAGAGGATTTTTCTACAACAATGTAAATGTTACATGAATAGGTCAAGGGGAAATTACAAGACAATAGTCAAAGGTACAAGAAAAGAGAAGATCTGAAGAGAAGGGAAGTTAATTTTGAAGTTGGAGATCAAGTTTTTGCACATTTGAGGAAAGAGATATTTCCAAGGAACGGGTATAATAAGTTGAAATTTAAGAAGATAGGACCCTATACAATGTTGATGAATTTTTCAGCTAATGCCTATGAGATTTAGTTACCACCTGACATTGGGATTTCACCCATTTTTCAATGCTGCAGATTTGTATCCTTACAGAGAATATAAAGTAGGGGATGAGGATGATCGAGCAGAAGTTCAATGGATGAAGAAATTACCTACAATGAAACAATTGCAGATGGAGAATATTCTTGATCAGAAAATTGTCAAGAAAATGAGAAAGTAGGATTACTATGAGTACTTGGCAAAATGGAAAGATCTTCCAATAGAAGATGCAAATTGGATGAGTGATGCAGAGATACAGAAATATGGAAATCAAGTTGAATACCTCATGAAAATAGTCCATGAATATTTTTTTATTTGGGATTCTGATGCAGGAGCATCAACCAGTCTTTTAAGATTGACCCAAGAGATCAAAAACATTTACTAAGGAAGTTGGTTTCCTAATGTTTTATATTTCATTTGTAATAATTGTATGAGGTATCTCTAGAA
The DNA here is from genome assembly GCA_032191745.1 of Picea mariana. Taxonomy (NCBI): domain Eukaryota; kingdom Viridiplantae; phylum Streptophyta; class Pinopsida; order Pinales; family Pinaceae; genus Picea; species Picea mariana. The sequence goes on from JASDQU010752283.1 coordinate 29,587, forward strand.
TATATATCATTTGATTAGTTTTGATAGGTTTCAATCTTTTGTTAAGTTTTAGGAACATAATTAGCAGATTTGGAGGTGGTTGAGATAACTCATATAGGTTTTTCTTGGGAATGATGAAGATCTTAAGAGGATTTTATTGTAATTGTGTAGGAGACAGAGTAGAGTAGATAAGAGAGGAGGTGTGACGAGGTTGTGTGTTAGAGAGAGTCTTGAGACATTAATATTTTTCTCCTTATGTATTTTTAACCAGATCTGATATTCTGGTTATAATGTGAAATTCAAATTCTGTGTGGATTTTTGAGATTAATTTTTCTCTTAGTCTCAATTTTCTGTATGTGGCCCTATGAATGATTTTTGAATTTATTGGAATCTATTTTATGTGTTATATATATATATATATATATATATATATATATAGTGGTAGCATTGATATGTTGGATTGAAGAGAGAAGATCTAAGATCAGGCTCGAACTCAAGTGAAGATCAAGGTAAAATCCTCAAAATAATGGTGAAGCTATCATGAATCGTTGATCATCAATCACTCAACAAGATCACCAATCTATAATTAAGTTTGTAAATGGGAGGATATTATCATAAGCATCGATCCAACTATCCGTCAAAAGGCAAGATCAACGGTGGATGATCATTGTGCATGGGTAAACAGTGTAAAGGTTAACAAGAGCTGGCCCCCTGTAATTTCACAACGTGTGTATTTGGGGTGGCCACGTGTCAGAGTATGGTAATTGTGGGAACCCTCAAAGCAGTTTTATACACCACTACTCGACCCTCTCGCAAGACTAGGAAGCCATACCGCTTTTGGAAAGTGGTAAACCAACTTGTGTTAGTCAAGGCCTAGCTCTTGGTCATGAGAAGTGTTGGCCCTAAATCCTGCATCTAACTGCTAAATGGAAGAGCTAGGCCACCTCAATTTTGGAAAGGTTTGTTTTTTATTAATTAATCTTGTGGGTCAGCTAAATGATAGGTTCTCAGAGATCAAAATCTGATTGTATTGTCCAAACAATATGAATGTAGGTTCTTTCTAGCTAATGGGATGAACTTTGATAAACAGTTGGGGATATGGAAAGATAAGCAGAGGAAACAACAACAAGTAATGCAATGAATTACCTGTTGTGTGTGAATTAAGACTTAAAATGATATTTTAAGGCATAGAAAAATATCTGGATACAAATCTTCCAACAGATTGTAAAATAACTGATATTTTTACTAAAAAAATAGTTGTTTAACATGTTGCATAACAATAAAAAGATGAATTAGAAAAATAGCTGAAAGAATAAGGAAATGTACGTTGCACACCTCACAATTTGCATCCAAGATAAAATTAAAACACATGAAGACTTGAGCAAGAAAACACAACTGTCATCAATATATATTCACCAAGTAGAGAGATTTACAATCATATGAGTAGGTCCAACCAATTTTTATGCTCGAATATTTTCACTAAAAATTGAATCCTCAAAACATACAAAATTTGCATATTTATTAGAGTTGCAGAGGTTCTCATCCATCTGGGACTACGACTTAACTCTATACTATCAGTTGTAAAACAACTTATTAACTTAGCTAAAATATTGTTGGAGTATACTAAGGTATACTTTGAGCTTGAATTAATAAAAAAAGTGTGGTTCTTATCAAACATAAAAGACCATTTATTATTCCTTAATCTAACAGAGTCTTGCAATTAAACAACTAAAAACTGCTACTTAGCAATGAAACTAGATTGATGCGTATGTTGGAGTGAACTGAGATTTGATAGAAAATGACTAGAAGTGACAAAACTGAGTTCTGTATCGAGAACTAGCATCCATGAACGTTGTTGGAGGCCACTAGAAGATAACTGGATCTGTTGGCGGAATTCTTCCTCAACTTATATCTAGGGGCGTAGAGGCAAGTCTTCTGGCACTTTTCTAGAGTCTTTGATATTCCTTCTGCAGTCTGGGTGTGTAGTTTCTTCAATTCTCGATTATTGTGTTATAGGGTCTGGATCTAAAGATTTTGTTCTATACTTGTTGAATATCATCTAGCTAATTTCAGACAAGCAATATGATGCCTTTGACTGGCTGGGAGTTCCTGGTTTGGCGCCATTTAAAAACTTCAAAATATGCAATAAAGGAGGATAAGCCACTTCGGAAATTCGAAGTTCGGGAGATTTGGAGAGCATATTATACATATATCCCAGAGTCATTAACCAACACTTTTGCTAATTAACTCAATATTAAGAATTTAATCATTTGATATTTCACCACTTCAACAATTCGGGGTTCGGGAGCTTTTGAATGGAGATTTTGAATATCTCTCGGAGTGACAATCTCGTGGAGCCATTAATTCATGCTTATATTAAGCTAATTAAAGGGAGAGTAATAATTTAATCATTTAGGGAGTTCAGGACTCCGACTATTAGGGGTTCCGGAGTTTCTGAATGCTGAGTTTGAGAATCTCCCAGAGTGACAATGTTGCAGAGTGGCATGGTAGTGAGGACCCACTTCGACAATTCGAGGCTCCAACACTTCGGGGTTCTGGCCCTTAAAGGGTTCGGGGAACAATGTTTTCTCTGAATTTAAATCTTCTAGAGTGGCAATCTCCCAAATATAATGTGGCCATATGATGTCACAATTGATGATGTGTCACAAAAAGAGAGTGACATGTGTCACCCGAAAATGAGCAGATGGCGTACCCAAAGGGCCTAAAATGAGTGCCATGTGTCGGTGACAGATGAATGCCACGCATATCCACAGATGAGTGCCATGCATCTCCAACTCTTTGGGGTTTCGATGATCTGCGCTTTTTCTGAACTAAACCCTCCTGGATGGTTGATCTCTCGGATCTGACGTGGTAGTCCGGGGGTCCGGTGCTTCGGGGCTTGTTGGCACAAGGGCAGACCCAGGGTTCAATTATAACAACACACCAACAAGCTTTAAGTACTGTATCTTTCAACAAAACCTACAAAGAAGATGCAGTCTCACTCGAAGTAGCTATAGGGGGTTGCAGGACAAAGGTGTCTACAACTAGAGAAAATAAAAACTGGGTCTAGGGAAACACTCTCACAGATCTAATTATTCTTTACCGACTTAATCCTACTTCGCACAATATATCTTAGATATAACACAATATTGCATTAACAGTATATCAGAGATCAGAAGAACACAACATCAATCACACACAACAACAGGATATATGTGGTTCACCCTCTTCCTAGGGCTACATCCACATCACTGTGCTTTATAATATATTAAGTGAAAGCATATAGTTCTATCTGCACTTAGCTTGTAGATCTCTCTCTTTCTTTCTCTTCTCCTCTCTCCCCTCCCTGTGCACCCAGCTATAGGGTTTATCTTCGAACCCAGCTGAAGATCATACAATACGAGAATTCTCTCTCTCTCACATCACTTCTCTCTCACAGCAGCAATAATCACTCATAACATGCACAAATGACGAATCGATCAACAAAAACCCTATCCCAGGTCCTCTAGACCTTTATTTATACATTACAATGACTCTCAGACATCCTTAGGACAAAACCTAGGTGTTCAAACCCTAAATACCAAAACCCTAGGTGTCTAAAACCCTAGGTCAACTTGACCCGTCTTTTTTGGGCTCCGCCAGCCTGTCTTTCCTTCTTTTCCGTGAGGTACTCCAAAGCATTCATTGGTGGCTTTTTTCACTTGCTGATTCATCCATGATCCATCTTCCTTTCTGATCTGTCTTCCTCGATCTCTCCATCCAACAGATTGCTTTCTCTTACTTCGCTTCATCTTTTCTACTCTTTTGGTCACTTCGACCCAATCTCAGTCAACTTTTCTTCCGCGCAGTTCACACTTTATGATTATTTCCTTCATCTTTGCAACCTTCCATAACCAAGGGCCAACAGGCTCCCAACACTCACATGTGACTCATCCGAAAGAAATTCAGGTCTGGACCTTCTTTTTTTCTTCATCTTTGGACTACGTGGGGTAGCCTGTGATTTCTACTCCGTCCCACCCTTCTTTCCTTCTCCAAGCTATATTTTATGTGTCTGGTATCCAATTTCAACTACACCTGGTACATAGACCCTTCTCCTTATGCTTCTACTAGGATTTGCGAGGTAGCTGGTTGTCGTAGTACAATTTCAACCAAACCTTCCTTCCAGCTCCCATTCACCAAACCTTCCTTCCATTCTCCATTCAAAGTTTTCAATTGCACAACTCCTCCTTCTGCAATGTGAGCAACCTCATATGGCCCAAGCCAATGTGTTCTAAACTTTCCTAGATGCTTCATGAACTTACTGTCGTATACCAATACTAGATCTCCTTGCTTGAAGGATTTATTCTTGATGTGCCTATCATGAAAGGCCTTTTCTCGTTCCTTCTATACCTGCTGATGGAATCCTACAATAAACCTGTCTTCCTCTAGTTCTACCAACTTCACGAGCCTCTCTTGAAAAACGCCAGTGTCATCCATATCTGTAAATGTTGCAATTCTGAGACTAGGAACCAAATATTCCATAATGACAATTGCTTCTAGGCCATACACCAACTTGAAGGTGGTCTACATTGTTAGCTTCTTGCAAGTCGTTCTATAGGCCCATAGTATTGTTGGTACTCTCAAATCCCAGTCATCCCTGTTCACACTACAAATCTTCATCAGTGCTGTCTCCAAGATCTTGTTGAAAGCTTCGACCGTCCCGCTCACTTGTGGATGGTAAGGAGTACTCTTCTGATGGTAGACATCAAATTCCTGAGTCAAAGCTTCAATAGCATTATTAATAAAGTGTGTTTGTTGATCGCTCATCAGGGTCTTCAGGCATCCAAACCTGGTTATGATATCCTCAAATATAAATTGCGTAGCTGTAGTTGAACCACAGTCCTTAACTGCTCTTTCTTCTGCCCATCTTGTCAAATACTCTATTGGAGTGATGATGTATCTAGCTCCTGTGCACTTCCCTGGTGGGTTTATAGGTCCCATGAAATCAATTGCCCATTTCTCAAATGCCTGCAAAGTCAGTTGTGGTGCTAAAGGAATCTCATCTCTTCGGGAAGGCTTCCTAACTCTTTGGCATACATCACAGGCTTTATAGTATTCCTTGGCATCTTTATGTAAAGTAGGCCACCAGAGGCCAACTCTAAGAACCTTATGCATTGTTTCTTTCCCTGTGTAGTGTCCCCTTGTGATGCCTTCATTTGATTCTTCTAAAATCAATGGTCTTTATGCCTACATAATGCATCTCCTCAGGATCTCATCAGGTCCCATCTTGTATAGTTGTTTGGCTATAAGTGAAAAATATGCAGTGCACACTACCAATTTTTTCTTTTGGATGATTGTATATTCACTAGGTGCCATTCCTGTTGACAAGAACTGGACTATATCGACGAAGTGATCATCAATATTTCTAATGGCCAACAAATGTGCATATGGTAGTGTATCCTCCAAACTAGTAGGTTCCTCTCCATGTTCCAACCTATACAAATGATCAGGTCCCTTGTACATTCTCCCTGGCTTGATCACAATCTCAAAATCATATTCCTGGAATAATAATAGCCATATGCATATTCTTCCCCCCAACACTGGCTTGTTGAGTAGGTATTTCAATGTGGAGTGATCAGTGAAAATATTAAAGTGGCCTCCCAACAAGAAGTGATGAAACTTCTGCAGTGCGTACACCATGGATAAACCTTCTCTCTTAGTTGTGGTGTAATTTATCTCAGCTATTGAGAGCTTCCTGCTAGAAAAGGCTAACGGGTGGTCACTATCTCCTGCTCCTGGTTGTGAGAACACTGATCCTAGTGCAATAGAAGATGCATCAACATGCACATGAAATTCCTTGCTCCAATCTGGGAAAACCAGAATAGGCGCAGTACCCATTTTCTGTTGCACTGTGTCGAAGCTTTGCTGAAATTCTTTTGTCCATTGAAACTGACGATATTTCTTTAGAAGTTTCTCCATAGGTGTTGTAATATGTGCATATCCCTTAATGAACTTCCTGTATTATCCAGTATGTCCCAGCGCAGTGCACAACTATCTAATTGAAGTAGGAGGGGGTAGATTGACAATAATGGCAATCTTGGATGGATCTAACAACAACCCCTAGTTACACACAATATGGCCCAACAACACTCCAAAAGGTGAGAACAAGATGCACTTCTTCAGATTTAGGGCAATCTGACATTGCCTGCACTTATCCAACATTAGTATTAAACATTCAATATGATTTTGTAATAAGTTAAAAATAGTCCAATCATCAAAATAGGCTTCCAGAAATTGATGTAAAAACTCCTTGAATGCTTCGAACACCACCTTGGAAAACATGGTTGGTGCATTCCTCAATCCGAAAGGCATCACTATATACTGGTAGGAACCCCATTTTGTTTCAAATGTGGTCTTATGGTGATCTTCCTTGGCAATCCTAATCTAGTGATAACCTGAAAATCCATCTGTAAAGGATTATACCTCCTTTCCTTCTACATTATCTAACACTTTGTCTGTAAACGATTAGGGAATGGTTCATGCAAACATGCACCATTCATCTTCCTGAGGTCTAGAAATGATGCACCTCATTGAGGTCTACAATTGGATTACTATGAGTACTTGGTGAAATGGGAAGGTCTTCCAATAAAATATGCAAATTAGATGAGTGTTGTAGAGATCTAGAAATATGGAAATCAATTTGAAAACCTCATGAAAATAGTCCGTGAATATTTTTTTATTTTGAATTCTGATGAAGGAGCATCAACCAGTCTTTTAAGATTGACCCAAGAGATCAAAAACATTTACTAAGAAAGTTGGTTTCCTAATATTTTTTATTTCATTTGCAATAATTGTATGAGGTATCTCTAGAATATATATTCATTTGATTAGTTTTGATAGGTTTCAATCTGTTGTTAAGTTTTAGGAACATAATTAGCAGATTTGGAGGAGGTTGAGATAACTCACATAGGTTTTTCTTGCGAATGATCAAGATCATAAGAGGATTTTATTGTAATTTTGTGGGAGACAGAGTAGAGTATATAGGAGAGCAAGTGTGAAGAGGTTGTGTGTGTGAGAGAGTCTTGAGACATTAATTTTTTTCTCCATGTGTATTTTTAACCAAATCTGATATTCTAGTTATAATGTGAAGTTCAAATTCTGTGTGGATTTT
>JASDQU010752283.1:36893-52376 GCA_032191745.1 Picea mariana
TATATATATATATATATATATATATATATATATATATATATATATATATATATATATATATATATATATATATTGTGGTAGCATTGATCTGTTGGATCGAAGAGAGAAGATCTAAGATCAGGCTCGAACTCCAGTGAAGATCAAGGTAAAATCCACAAAATAATGGTGAATCTAGCATGAACCATTGATCATCGATAACTCAACAAGATCAACGATCTATAAGGAAGTTTGTAAATGGGAGGATATTATCATGAGCATTGATCTGACTGTTCATCAAAAGGAAAGATCGACAGTGGATGATCATTGTGCATGGGTAAACAGTGTAAAGGTTAACAAGAGGTGACCCCTTGTAATTTCACAACGTGTGTATTTGGGGTGGTCACATGTCAGAGTATGGTAATTGTGGGAAACCTCAAAGTGGTTTTATACACCACTACTCGACCCCCCCGCAATACTAGGAAGCCATACCGCTTCTGGAAAATGGTAAACCACCTTTTTTTAGTTGAGGCCTAGCTCTTGGTCATGAGAAATGTTGGCCCTAAAGTATAAACTTGACTCCTAAATGGAAGAGCTAAGCCACCTCAATTTTGGAAAGGTTTTTTTTTTATTAATTAAGTTTGTGGGTCAGCTAAATGATAGGTTCTCAAAGATGAAAATCTGATTGGACTGGCCAAACAATATGAATGTAGGTTAGTTGTAGCTAATGGTATGAACTTTGATGAACAATTGGGGATATGGAAAGATAAGCAGAGGAAACAACAACAAGCAATGCAGTGAATTACCTGTTGTGTGCGAATTAAGACTTAAAATGATATTTTAAGGTACAGAAAAATATCTGGATACAAATCTTCCAACAGATTGTCAAATAACTGATATTTTTAATAAAAAAATAGTTGTTTAATAGGTTGCATAACAATAAAAAGATGAATTAGAATAATATATGAAATAATAAGGAAATGTATATTGCACACCTCACAATTTGCATCCAAGATGAAATTAAAACACATGAATACTTGAGAAAGAAAACACAACTTTCATCAATATATATTCACCAAGTAGAGAGATTTACAATCATATAAGCAGGTCCAACCATTTTTTATGATGGAATCTTTTCACTAAAAACTAAACCCTCAAAACATACAAAATTTACATATTCATTAGAGTTGCAGAGGCTCTCATCCATCTGGGACTGAGGCTTAACTCTATACTACCAATTGTAAAACAACTTATTGACTTAGCTAAAATATTGTTGGAGTATATTAAGTTATACTTTGATCTTGAATTAATAAAAAAAGAGTGGTTTTTATCACACATAAAATACCATTTATTATTCTTTAATGTAACATAGTCTTGCAATTAACCAACTAAAAACTGCTACTTAGCAATGAAACTAGATTGATGCGTATGTTGGAGTGAATTGAGATTTGACAGAAAATGACTAGGAGTGAAAAAACTGAGTTTTGTATCAAGAAATAGCATCCATGAACGTTGTTGGAGGCCACTGGGAGATAACTTGATGTGTTGGCTGCATTCTTCCTCAACTTATCTCTTGGGGGGAAGAGGCAAGTCTTCTGGCACTTTTCTGGAGTCTTTGATATTCCTTCTGGAGACTGGTTGTTTAGTTTCTTCAATTCTCGATTATTGTGTTGCAGGGTCCGGATCTGAATCTTTAGTTTTGTACCTGTTGAATATCACCGAGTTGCTGTCAGACAAGAAATGTGATGCCTTTGACATCGTTTAAAAACTTCAAAATATGCGTCATTTGGCGTCGTTTAAAAACTTCAAAATATGCAATAAAGGAGGATAAGCCACTTCAAAAATTTGACGTTCAAGAGATTTGAAGTCCAGATTATACATATCTCTTGGAGGATCAAACTCCCACATTCATTAACCAACACTTTTGATAATTAACTCGAGATTAAGACTTTAATCATTTGATATTTCGGTAATTCGATAATTCAGGGTTCATGAGCTTCTGAATGGAGAGTTTGAATATCTATCGGAGTGACAATCTCACGGAGCCATTAATTCATGTGTATATTAATATAATTAAAGGGAGATTAAGTATTTAATCATTTATGGAGTTCGGGACTCCGATTATTCGGGGTTTGGGAGTTTCTGAATGCTGAGTTTGAGAATATCCCAGAGTGACAATGTTGCGGAGTGGCATGGCAGTGAGGACCCACTTCGACAATTTGAGGCTCCGACCCTTCGAGGGTTTGGAGAAATATGTTTTCTCTGAATTGAAATCTTCCAGAGTGGCAATCTCCCAAATCTAACGTGGTCATATGATGTCACAATTGATGACATGTCACAAAATGAGAATGACATGTGTCACCTGAAAATGAGCAGATGACTTACCCAAAGGGCCTGAAATGAGTGCCATGTGTTGGCAACAGATGAATGCCACGCGTCTCCACAGATGAGTGCCACACATCTCCAAATATTCTGGGTTTCAGTGATCTGCACTTGTTCTGAACTAAAACCTCCTAGATGGATGATCTCCCAGATCTGACGTGGCAGTCTGGGGCTCTGGTGGTTCAGGGCTTGTTGGCACAGGGGCAGACCCAGGGTTCAGTTCTAAAAGCGCACCAACTGTTATAGGAGAATCCCCCTGTGGACAAGTGAATTTCCTCTTGGATACTAGACCCCTATAACCAAGACAAAAAAGTGCAAATGTCGGACACTGACATTCCTTCTAATGAGGCTAAACTAGTCAAGGAATAAGAATAAAGAAATACCTTTAATAGCGTTTGTCCTTGCTCGATCCAGGATGATATTAATCTCCAAGTTCTTCAGAAGGTCCTACAATCCAATGAGAAGTAATGAAAAAACATTCTTCCTATTCTACCATGGTTAGCTTCATAATAGATCTATCAAAAGAACAAGTTCATGAAACATACACAAAATTAAAGGAAACAGGCCAAGCACATATTTATATTAATGAAAACAAAACAAAGCACTTACAACCATAGATGTAGATGCAATAGATTCATCAAGTTCTGTTTTCCCAGACCCTTTTCTCAAACAATCCACCAACATAATGCCTATGATTCACTGATACCTTCCTTATGATATCATAAGTTTGGTATCTCTCTATTTCTCCATGTACCTTTCACCATGAGAAGGCCTCCTTATATAAGCTTGGAGAGGCCCAACCACCTTAGAGATTCTTGGGATAGGTTGAGGATATTTCTCCAGCAGTTTTGGATCCTCCCTAAGATCCAACCTTGAACTTATATTCAAATCCAACTAACTCTAGAGATGAGGGGGATTTTTCCTTGATTTTTCTCAACAGTCAAAGATTCCCTCAAACAGGGAAATGCTCCCCCAAAAGGGTGCACAGAGCGTTGCAATGCTCCCCTCAAGGAGGTTAGGGAGCGCTAGTGCTCCCTGACAGTGGGTAGGGGAGCGTTTCCCTTCAAAACTGTCTTTTGAGTGGTTATTTCCATGGCAAGATATTTGTACTCTTCATCAGATGATTTCTCCTTCTTTAACTAGTCTCTGAGGGTGTCTTTCAAGTGTTCTTTTGATTTCGTTCAAGACACGACATAGGCAAGGTGAATGTATGCGTTTTGTGACACTTAAGGTAAAAATGTGACACTTGTGACACCTATAATGATGACAATAGGTCATCACTAAAATGAGTAATTTTGATGTGTAACAGATTGCCCCCCAATGTGCGAAGTTAGAAGATGGAAACTGCTGACTGAAGTACTTTGTAGACTTTTTTGAGCAAGGGTATGGAATCAGAGAACCTGGTAGAAGATGCACACAACCATCAAACAAATATTATGACATGTTTGAAACTCAAGGCATGCATACCTATGATTGAGGGATAAAGACTTTTAAGGTATGGCCGCCATAAAATACACTGCGAATCCATAATTATATTAACAAAGAGTATAGCCACTGGAGATACAATGTGGATCTATAATCCTATAACCTAAACTGATCATATCCACGAAGAATAAACAGTGGATCTACGAGACGACAAGACATAGCCACAACCAATACAAAGTGGATCTATGTGATAGTATATGTGTCAATGTTCAAAGAAACTCCATCACAACCTAGACAAAATACATATAAGAGTGATGATTCAACCCAGGGTATTCTTACCGATCCCAATGTAGTATGAATCTAACCATGTGAATAGATGTCCTGATGTCGAACATGGCATAAACCACTTGATTATCGATCAATGAGGTAAACCATTAAAAAGCACGGGGGAAATCACCATTGATGTCAATGATTCTCAAGGTACTCTAGTACATTCCAACGAATGTGAATGGATGAGCTGAAGTCAAACATCCGTGGAATCTTCCGATCAGAGGTCAATGATGTGAAACCACTGTCCGATCAGAATCCCCCTACGGATAGGGATTTCATCTTGGACACTAGACCCCTATAACCAAGAAAGAAAAGTGCAAATGTTGAACACTGACATTCCTTCTAAATGAGCTAAACTAGTAAAGGAATAAGAAGAAAGGAATATAAATACCTTTAATAACATTTGTCCTTGCTTGATCCAGGCTAATCCTGATCTCCAAGTCTTTCAGAAGTTCCTGCAATCGAAGGAACAACAACGAAAAAATGTACTTCCTATTCGTATTACGATTAGCTCTGAAATAGATCTATTAAAGGAACACATTAATGAAACATACAGGAATTTAAAGGAAATAGGCCAAGGACAGATTTATATTAATGAAAACAAAGTGAAATGCTTACAACCATAGATATAGATGCAACAGCTTCACCAAGCTCTCTTTATCCAGACCCTTGCTCAAATAATCCACACATAGAATCATGATGCTTCAATGATACCTCCCTTATAAGATCATAAGTTTGATGCCTTACAATGTTCCTCTTCCTTATGAGATCATAATTTAGGTGCTTCTCCATTTATCCATATGTTTTTCACCATGAGGAGGCCTCCTTATATAAGCTTTGAGAGACCTAACCACCTTAGAGATTCTTGGGATAGGTTGAGGATCTTTCTCTATCAGTTGTGGATATACAACCCTTACCTTAGATTTGAATCCAACTAGTTTCCAAGATAAGGGGGATATTTCCATGATTTTCTCAACAACATAATGCTCCCAAATAGGCCAACGCTCCCCCAAAAGGGTACACAAAGCATTACAATGCTCCCCCAAAGAGGGTTAGGGAGCGTTGGTGCTCCCTGACAGTGGGTAGGGGTGTACTGCCCCAAAATGTGCTAAAACATCCTAGCGCTCCCCCAGAAGGGTGCATAGACTGATACAACGCTCCCCCAAAGAAGGCCAGGGAGTGCTAGCACTCCCTGACAGTGGGTAGGGGAGCGTTGCCCTTCAAAACTCATTTTTAAGTGGTTTTTTCCATGGAAAATGCTTTGTACTCCTCATCATATGATTTCTACTTCTTAAACCAATATTTGAAGGTGTCTTACGTTTCCTTATGATGTCATTAGAGACACGGCATAGGCAAGATGACGGTATGATGTTTACAACACTTGCGACACTTGTGACCAAAATGAGACACTTGTAATGATGACAATAGGTCATCATTGAAGTGAGCGATTTTGATGTGTAACATATTTCCCCCCAAAGTGTGAAGTCAAAAGATGGAAGCTGATGACTGAAGTACTTTGTAGACTTTTCAAGCAAGGGTATGGACTTAGAGAACCTGGAAAAATTTGCACACAACCATGAAAAAAATATTATGACATGTTTCAAAACCAAGGCACACATACCTATGCTTGAGTGATAAAGACTTTCAAGGTATGGCCGCCATCAAATACACTACAGATCCATAATTATATTGACAAAAAGGTATAGCCACTTGAGATACATTATGGATCTATACTCCTATGACCTGAACTGATCGTAGCCATGAAGAATACACAATGGATCTACGAGATGACAAGACATAGCCACAACCAATACAAAGTGGATCTATGTGACAGTATATGTGTCAATGTTCAAAGAAACTCCATCGCAACCTGGGAAAATTACATATAAGAGTGATGATTCAACCTAGGGTCTTCTTACCGATCCCGATGTAGTACAAATATAACCATGTGATTAGATGTCCTGATGTCGAACATCGCATAAACCACTTGATTACTAGTCAATGATGTAAACCGTTAACAAGTGCGAGAGAAATCACCATTGATGTCAATGATTCCCAAGCTACTCTAGTACATTCAAATGAATGTGAATGGATGAACTAAAGTCGAACATTCGTGGAATCATCCTATCAGAGGTCAATGATGTAAACCCATTGTCAGATGCGAGGAGGCCTGCCATTGAGGCATGTAGAATCCCCCTGTGGACAGGGATTTCCTCTTGGACACTAGACCCCTTTAACCAAGATAGAAAAGTGCAAATGTTGAAAACTGACATTTCTTCTAAATGAGCTAAACTAGTAAAGGAATAAGAAGAAAGGAATATAAATACCTTGAATAACGTTTGTCCTTGCTCTATCTAGGCTGATATTGATCTCCAAGTCTTTCAGAAGGTCCTGCAATTGAAGGAACAACAAAAACAAAACATACTTCCTATTCCTATTATGATTAGCTCTGAAATAGATCTATTAAAAGAACAAATTCATGAAAAATACATGAATTTGAAGGAAACAGGCCAAGCACAGATTTATATTAATGAAAACAAAGTGAAATGATTACAACCATATATGTAGATGAAACAAATTCACCAAGCTCTCTTTGTCCAGACCCTTTCTTAGATAATCCACACATAGAATGATGATGCTTCAATGATATCTCCCTTATGAGATCATAAGTTTGATGCCTTACAATGTCTCCTCTTCCTTATGAGATCATAAATTAGGTGCTTCTCCATTTCTCCATATGTTTTTCACCATGAGAAGGCCTCCTTATATAATCTTTGAGATACCTAACCACCTTAAATATTCTTTGGATAGGTTGAGGATCTTTCTCCATCAGTTGTGGATCCTCCCTAAGATACACCCTTGACCTCAGATTCGAATCCAACTGATTTCCAAGTTAAGGGGGATCTTTCCCTGATTTTCTCAACAACATAACGCTCCCAAATAGGACAACGCTCCCCCAAAAGGGTACACAGAGTGTTGCAATGCTCCCTCATAGAGGGTTAGGGAGAGTTTGCACTCCCTGACAGTGGGTAGGGGAGTGTTGCCCCAAAATTTGCTCAAAAATCCTAGAGCTCCACTAGAAGGGTGCACAGAGTGCTACAACGCTCCCCCAAAGAAGTCCAGGGAGTGCTAACACTCCTTGACAGTGGGTAGGGGAGTGATTCCCTTCAAAACTCATTTTTAAGTGGTTTTTTCCATGCAAAATGCTTTGTACTCCTCATCAGATGATTTATCCTTCTTAAACCAATCTTTGAAGGTGTCTTAAGTGTCCTTATGATGTCGTTAGAGACACGACATAGGCAATATGATAGTATGATTTTTACGACACTTACGACCAAAATGCGACACTTGAGACACTTGTAATGACAACAATAGGTCATCACTTAAGTGAGTGATTTTGAAGTGTAACAGATTGCCCCCCAAAGTGCGAAGTCAAAAGATGGAAACTAATGACTGAAGTACTTTGTAGAATTTTCAAGCAAGGGTATGGACTCAGAGAACCTGGAAAAAGATGCACACAACCATCAAACAAATATTATGACATGTTTCAAACCCAAGGTAGGCATACCTATGCTTGAGTGATAAAGACTTTCTAGGTATGGCTGCCATCAAATACACTGCAGATCCATAATTATATTGACAAAAAGGTATAGCCACTGGAGATACAATGTGGATCTATACTCCTATGACCTAGACTGATCGCAGCCATGAAGAATACACAGTGGATCTACTAGATGACAAGACATAGCCATGATCAATACAAAGTGGATCTATGTGACAGTATATGTGTCAATGTTCAAATTAACTTTGTCGCAACCTAGGAAAAATACATATAAGAGTGATGATTCAATTCATAGTATTCTTACCGATCACAGTGTAGTACGAATCTAACCATGTGAATATATGTCATGATGTCGAACATGGAAAAAACCACTTGATTACCAATCAATGAGGTAAATCGTTAACAAGCGCGAGCGAAACAACCATTGATGTCAATGATTCCCAAGGTACTCTAGTACATTCCAACGAATGTGAATGGATGAGATGAAGTCGAACATTGGTGGAATCATCGAATCAGAGGTCAATTATGTAAACCCACTGTCGGACATGAGGAGGCCCGCCATTGAGGCATGCAGGTACCAAGTTACTAACTGGTTTCTAGGTCTAGTTGTTGGATATTGTGCTGAAGTCGACAGGAACAGAATCATCGAAGGAGGGCCTTGATGTGTTCCCCATCAACAACACAAAACTGAAACATAGATGTAATTGGTTGATCAAAAGAACATGGACTAACATGGGTATCAAAACATAAATTTCATGATGGTTGACTCTCGAGGAAGATACTTCGCTTGAACACTGAGGCATGACAGTAGAGACATGACATGGACCAAAACTTGATGATGCAGTGGATACTGTGAATTTCGTCGGGTGACCCAAAGGAGTAAAGAAAATCAAAGGAATTTCAATGGATTAAATGCGTGCAAAGACAAAGTGTCGTGTTCAAGGGCAACTGTAAGAGTTACTAGTAATGTTCTCAAAAACTGCTTGGCTTGCTTCCTTCAATTTCCCCCCCCATCCAGATAGACAAGTACCTCTTTTTGATTTAATGATCTCAAGGAGGGTAACACATACTCGATATAACTCACCTTCAGTAAGTCCCTCTTCCTTTATTTAATGAACTGGAAGAAGCAAGGGTTCGGTCCCATATGGGACCTTCAATGTATGATTGTTTAAAGAGTCCAGAGAAGGTAAACTCGGTGATTTTTCTTGTTTAGAGAGTCTGAAAAGAACTTAAAGATGACTCCAATGTGGTCCTTTTTTGTAATGTTAGTCTTGCGAGTCCAAAAAGGAGATAAAATACCACTTGAAAGACTCCCTTTCAAACCTTTTAACGAGTGTGAAAGGAAGAAAGATCACTTGCCAATCTTTTCATGTTTTGAGAGCCTGAAAAGAGATTAAAGGAGACTCCAGTGGTTCCTTTTTCATATAAACTTTACTAGTCTGAAAAAGAGATAAAAGTTTACTTGGTGCGTTCTTATTTTTTTTCCAAGCATGAGAATGAACTAAGACTATGCTCATTATTGGTTTCTTTTTTACACAATATTGAAACAAAATTAAATGTATGCTTGTAAATTCCCAACGTAATTTCCAAAGGCAGGGATATGGGATACTGATGGATGGTTGGTACTCTATCCCCAACTTGAAAAGCTAGTGGTTTAACTCCAGAATGATAATCAAAGGATGAATACATGCCCCCCCAAGCTTCAATTCATTCACTGACTTTGAGGTTGTCACCAATTTCTATACTAGATAGAGAAAAAGGATACAGGTGGACGAAATGAATGTTCAAATATGAGACCTAACGAAATACTCGACTCGACATCTATGAGATCTAGCGAAAGAATTGAATTGTTAGGAGAGTTGACTGTTTGATTTTTTAATGAGATTGACATAGGAAAAGAACTATGATCAGGGCTCTGGGTTCAATCCCCAGATTTATGTTTCATTTTTTAATGAGCTTGCTACAGAGAGGAAAACTATGCTCATGACCTATGTTTCATTTTTTAATGAGCTTGCCACAGAGAAGAAAAACCATGCTCATAGTTGTTGTTTCATTTTTTAACGAGCTTTCCATAGAGAAGAAAAAATATTCTCGTAGCTTCTATTTCATTTTTGAACGAGGTTGCTACAGATATGAAAAAACTATCCTCACAACTGGTTTTCTTGATCATGGCTTCCAAGAGGATAATTCTCTTTAAGGAATACATGTCAAGGGACAAAAATCGGCCATGGCTTCCAAGAGAGCTTCACTGGATGGAAGAAAAACACTCTGGAAGGAATACATGTTGACGTCTTTGATAAGGGTAGGGAAATCTGGCTCCAATAGCCCTATTGAAGAGATCACCATGTCAACTACCAGATCTAAGTCATCTTCATCGACAGTTGAAGGCATGGGAGATAACACCACATAATTGACCTGTGGTCGGGGTGATACTGACTGATGATAAGACCCATTTAGGGAGGTCATTTTGTTGGTAATCGAGTCAGGAATAATGCATCAAAGTTGATCAATAGCCATAATTCTTCCATTGTGAGGGAAATATATCACACGAAAAAGAGTGGACACAATAGCTTTCATCGCATAGACATAATCACGCCCAAGGAGTAAATCGAAATCCAAGGGGTCCTGGACTACCATAACATCAATAAAGACAATTTTCCCTCCCAAAGTTATGGGAAACTGGGGAAGGATCCCTAAAGGGTGAATGGTTCTTTTGTTAAAAGAGAACAGAGTCTGGGTAACCGACACAAGCTTAGGATAACCCAAAGCTTGCCAAGCAATAGAGTAAAAAATACTAACGGATGAACCTTCATCTATCAATGCAAGAGGAATGTCCCAACCACAAAACTGTACTGTAATATTGAAAGGATTGTGAGAGGGAAGACGAGGTCTAGTTAGCACACCCCAATAAAAAAGGATGGCCTCATTACTTGAAGGGTTTTTCACACGAGAAGGAGGAATGCCCCCCGACACAATAGATTTTGTATCAACGAGAAAAACATGGGCCGAAGAGGGAGAATAGGATCAACTGATAACGACATCAAATAGACCACTTGGGTTTCATTCTCCAAGGGGAGAATGGGGTCAAAGGATGGAAATGGATCGACCACTTGGGTTTCACTCTCTAATGGGATAGAGGGATCGAAAAAAGTTGGGATCAGATCAACCACTTTGTCAACTAGTTCAACTAAGGACGTGACCATATTGATGACATGATCAACTGGACTGACCGATGAAGGGACCGGAGAAACCACTTTGACACTCATCAGAGGAGGAGTGGGATTGGCCATGTTGGCACTCTTTAGATGAAGGGTGGGACCGACGAATGAAGGGATTGGATCAGTCACTTGGGTTTCACTTTTTAGATGAAAAGTGGGGCTGATCGATGATGGATTTGGATCAACTACTTGGGTTTGTGGTTCAATCAAGGATGAAACTAGATTGACCACCTAATAAACCAGACTAACCGTGGATGGAATTGGATTGACCGATCTAGAAACTAATGATGGGTTGGGGGAAATATTACGATAACGAGTTGTAAGTTGAAGCTTTTCCAAAAGAGAAGAAGCCTTGTCCATACGAGGAAAACAGTGAGAGTAATGATCACCTTTGCATAACATGCAAGGGAATTTGACCGTTGTATTCTTATTACCAAACTTAACGTCACTATTTGTTGGGGTTTCACCAGCATTTCCAGCAGGGGCCGATGACGTGGAGGACCACACTTCTAAGACATTGGGAATACTAGGGAAATCCATCAAAAAGTGGTCAGTCTTACAAAGACTGCAAGGGAATTTGCGTTTCATATTATTCGTTGTAGTCTTATTGACCTCACCAACACTCCTAGTACTATTAACAATAGCTGGTTGCTTGGATCCAACATATGATGTAGTTGGTGGCTTGGTCCCTTTTTGATTCTTCTTCTTCTTCTCTTTATGTGTCTTATTCTTCTTATCAACCTGGATACTTGCTTTATATATTTCACTAGGTGAAGAAGGATAAATGGAAGGAGACTTGATGGGTGAAGCAGGATAAAGGTCGACATGAGGTTGATGTGTGTGTGGTGTGCTTACATCTGAAGCACTTACTGTATTCGAGATTACCGGAGTGAAAAATAACCATACTGGTAACTCAATTGTGAGACTTGGAAGGCTCAAAGTAGCGATGTAAGGAGGACCAACATTTCCGTAAGAAGGAAAAACAAAAGGGTTCCCTAGAAAAGGGGTTCCTTCATTGGTCATTCCAGAAACTGACGCCATAAAAATAAAGATCCAACCTAGATTCTGTTAGGGATAATAAACAACACACGCTAAAAATATGGTAAGCAAGAAAGCAAACAAGACCTTCTCACAATGAGCACACTAGTTGGTGATGAAATCCAATGTCACGGGAACAAAGTAAGAAGGGGCTGAGATAGAGCGGGTGGAAAAGTTATGTTGACGACTTGCTTAACGGACTTACACCCTGGTGCAAGTTCCCACACATAATTGTGGGTAAACCCTCTAAGGAGCCCGAGTGATTCTGGCCAACGTCGATTTCAGGTACCATGAAGACATTCCCCTCCACAGTCACCTTTTGTAAATACCCTAAAGAGATAGGCCACTAAGGTTACCAACTACAATAGTGATGCCTAGGGAAGCAATCAATAGTCTAATCCATGCGTAAGGGTACGATATATCGCCCGAAATCAACTTGAAAGGATTCCACTCATCATTGTGGGTATACCTTCAAGTGACCCCCATAATACGCGCAATCTCTACACCAAGACCAACAAAGCAGGGTGAGTAACTCTGCTAGTCTCAATGTGATCTCAAGTTTGACCCTTGTGTGAGAAGGGCTTCCCAGGACAAAATGTAGCAATTAGATTTCCCCACTCCCTAGCACAAGATCCTATGTTTGTTTGAAGCTTTGTAAATTTATCTTTCACACCTATTCCAAAGCCCTACAACTAATCTAATGTAGGTTTGCTACCAGAAAATGTAAAAATGTCTAATCAATTTTATTTTAGCACTTGAGTTTTAAGGATGTTGTTACTCAAAAGGAAAATGGCGTGGAAAATATGGTGTTTTTACCAACTCGAAAGTTATGCAAAGAGATGAATATGAAATCTTTTCATTTCGATGAAAACTATGCTACGACAAGGAGAAAACATTCATCATTCTAGATGCACAATGTCCCAAAATGCCAAAAAACATGCAATTCCGCTACTTCAAATGCAAGCTAGTTTCACTACCCAAAAGAAATAATGAATTCATATTCTTTATTTGATTATTATGTATACAGAATTAAATACAAAACCTTCAATGCTCCACTACTTTCAATTAGGAGAAAGCGTCCTATGCGGATGCAAAAGACACGAAGTAAAAGGATTACAAACAAAGCATGCACTCAAGGTAGTGAGGTATGAAAGAAAACAAGTAGAAACTTGATCTAACAATAAAGAAAACCATCAAGGATTATACAACCAATCAAGCATTCAAGGAACACAAATATAATGCAGAGAAGAATCCAAGAAAAGATAGGGAGAAAGAGAAATCACTCAAAACTGTCATGACAAAAAGCAGTTGGAAAAGACAATTTCACATTTATGAAAAAGATTTCAATATCCAATCAATACAATAGGGAGTGATAAGCATCAAAAACCAATCCAAACAACTTCAAAAACCAACCATAGACTCTAGGTAAAGATCACTGCAAAAAAGGCTACAAAAGACTGAGCAGAAGAAGGAAAAAGCTCTAAAAAAAGAGACTAGCGCTCCCCCAGAAGGGTGCACATAGTGTTGCAATGCTCCCTAAGACACTGTAGGGGAGCGCTCTGCTCTGGTATGGCCTACAAGGGTGTGATGGTCCTCCCAGAAACTCAGAAAAAGAGCCAAAAACCATACAAAAACTCACCCAGAATGCATGAAAATTGGTGAAATTGCTAGTGAAGGTAGGATAAGGTTAATGGGTGATAAAAAACCAGGAATTTCTTGGGAAAGAGACCTCAAATATAAAATGGAACAGTGCATAGATCCTTGAATTACTTTACAACAACTTTCATACCATCAGATAAAGGAGAAAGTGGTAAATCAACTCCAAATCTTGAAAGAAGAAGAGTGACTCAAAGTAAAAAAGAAAGAGCTGTCACAAACCCAAAAAAAAAATCATTAATTCTTACAAATCAAGGTGTTGGAGACCCAAAAAAGGATACACTAAGGTGATAATAACTCTGAGTAGATGAAAACAACAAGAAATGGACTCAGGGATCAACTCCTTACAAGATTTCTAACAAAAAAGGGGCAACGCTTTCGTGTCAAGGGCACCCGAGTGTTGCAACACTCTGTGTAAGCATGGCAGGGAGCGTCAACGCTCTGGTAGCAAGGGAAGGGGAGCACTAGCCTCTCAAAATTTAGAAAAATGCCCAGAAATCCAAAAACTCAAGCAAACTCAGAAATTCAAAGTGTATAGGATGAGGTAAAGGGCCAATCAACACATCCAAGAATCAGAGACACAGTATGAATAAGATAAAAAATGTGCAAAGGGAAAAAACAAGACCTAGGAAAGGAATCAAAACTCAAATTTCCTTCCCCAGTGGAGTCGTCAATTTCTGTTACAGGAGAATCCCCCTGCGGACAAGTGGATTTCCTCTTGGATACTAGACTCCTACAACCAAGACATAAACGTGCAAATGTTGGACACTGACATTCCTTCTAATGAGGATAAACTAGTCAAGGAATAAGAAGAAAGGAATACCTTTAATATCGTTTTTCCTTGCTTGATCTAGGATGATCTTGATCTTCAAGTTCTTCAGAAGGTCCTGCAATCCAATGAGAAGCAATGACAAAATATTCTTCCTATTCTACCATGGTTAGATTCATAATAGATCTATCAAAAGAATAAGTTCATAGACATACACAAACTTAAAGGAAATAGGCCACGTACATATTTATATTAATGAAAACAAAACAAAGAACTTACAACCATAGATGTAGATGCAACAAATTCATCAATTTCTCTTTGCCCAGACCCTTTTCTCAAGTGATCCACCAACATAATGCCTATGCTTCATTGATACCTTCCTTATGAGATCATAATTTTGGTATCTCTCTATTTCTCCATTTACCTTTCACCGTGAGAAGGCCTCCTTATATAAGGTTGGAGAAGCCCAACCACCTTAGAGATTCTTGGGATAGGTTGAGGATCTTTCTCCATCAGTTGTGGATCCTCTCTAAGATCCATCCTCGACCTCAGATTCAAATCCAACTAACTCTAGAAATGAGGGGGATTACTCCCTAATTTTTCTCAACAATCAAAGATTCCCTCAAACAGGCCAACGATCCCCCAAAAGGGTGCACAGAGCATTGCAACGCTCACCCCAAGGAGGTTAGGGAGTGTTGTCCCTCCCTAATAGTGGGTAGGGGAGGGATTCCCTTCAAAACTATCTTTTGAGTGATTATTTCATGGAAAAAGATTTGTACTCTTCATTAGAGTATTTGTCCTTCTTTAACTAGTCTCTGAGGATGTCTTTCAAGTGTTCTTGTGATGTCATTCAAGACACAACATAGGCAAGGTGACTGCATGATTTTTACGACACTTGCAACACTTACAGTCAAAATGTGACACTTGCAACACCTATAATGACGACAATAGGTCATCACTGAAATTAGTAATTTTGATGTGTAACACCAACAAGCCCTAACTACTGGCCCTTTTGAAAACACTTGCAAAGAAGATGTAGTCTCACCTGAAGTAGCTATAGGGGGTTGTAGGACACAGGTGTCTACAACCAGAGGAAATGAAAAGTGGGTCCTGGGCAACACTCTCAT
>JASDQU010752284.1:18803-35352 GCA_032191745.1 Picea mariana
TGATGATATCATATTTGGTAGTAATAATATAAAAATGAGTGAATACTTTGCTAAGATGATGCAACAAGAATTTGAAATGTCTATGCTTGGTGAGCTAAATTTTTTCCTTGGATTACAAATAATACAGTCCAAAAAGGGAGACTTTATCCCTCAGTCTAAATATGTTAAGGATATGCTTAAGAGATTCCAGATAGAGGATTGCAAACCTGTTAGTAAACCTATGATAGTTGGATGCAAACTAAGCAAGGATGATGAGTCCAAAGTTGTAGATCCAAAACACTACAGATCAATGATTGGCAGTTTTCTCTATGTAACAACTTCCAGACTTGATGTCAAGCAAGTTGTTGGGATGGTGGCTAGATTCCAAGCAGAACCAAAGGAGAGTCATGTTCAAGCTATAAAAATAATCTTTAGATATTTGAAAGGAACCATAGATCTTGGTTTGTGGTATCCTATCAAGGACTCATTCATATTAAAATCCTATTCAGATGTTGATTGGGCATGAAGTGTAGATGACATAAAAAGTACGAGTGGAGGAACATTCTTTTTGGGAAAATCACTGGTTGCTTGGATAAGCAAGAAAAAATCCTAAATTTCTCTGTCTAGCACTGAAGTTGAGTATATTGCAACAACAAAATGTTGCACACAAGTGGAATGGATGAAACAAACTCTACAAGACATCAAAATAGTATTTGAAGAACCCACAATTATCCACTGTGACAATACAAGCACAGTAAGTCTCTCTAAGAACCCAGTCCAACACTCAAAATCGAAACACATTCCCATAAAATACCACTATCTAAGAGATCAGGCTGAAAACAAGAACATTAAATTGGAATATGTTCCAACACAAGAACATGTGGCATATATTTTTACAAAACCTTTAAACAGAGATATATTTGAATATCTCAGACAAAAATTGGGAGTAATACTTCTTCCTACCTAAAATCTCTCAAGAAAATGATGCATCAATTGGCACCTATTGAGGGGGAGATATAAATCAATGACAGAAGGTGTCATTTAGTTATGACATAAAAAGATTGATTGTAGGAGGAGTTACCAGTGGTTAGAGAAGTGTTTATACAGACAGATGATTGGAGAAGAAACCCTTTGCCATTGATGTCAAAGGGGGAGAGAAACTTCATAAAAGGAAATCTTCATAAGAGGAAAGCATCATCATAGGGGGAGTTTTGAATATGAAGTTGGTGTGTTAACCTCAATGACAAAGGGGGAGATTGCTGGAAATATTGTCATTGATGTCAACAATCAATGTGATGAGGTCAAAACAATATGCAGAGATCGAAAGAGTGAACATGAGAAGCGAATAATCGAATGATCAAAGCTCATAAGGAATAACACATTGTATAGAGAGGAAATCCATGTTTATTGTTGATCACGATAGGATCAACAATGTTCCTATGATCTGAAGACGAAAGAAGCACATTGCAGAATGTAGTTGACCATTACATAGGAAAAGGCTGAGAAGTTGAACAATGCGTAGAAAAGGTGAGAAACTTCAGCAGCCGTTCGATCAAGAAATTAACGACGCTGATTGTCTCAAGTAGTGGGATTTATCCCACACTAGAAGCGTGAATAAAAACATATAGGTTTATATAAACAACTCTCTCCATATCTTATCGACACATAGTGCAAAGGTATGGTGGGAGCTCTAGGTGTTTGGACTCCATGAGAATCTCACCAGCCTGGAGCCCAGGTTGACCTGTCAGGCCCCCTACCTTTTGGTCAAAGTGACAATGATTGTCGATCTGTTGACGAAGGATCTCGACCGTTAGATCTAGGAGAAGCTGCACGGCGGTTAGCTGTGATTTCCTTCAGAACTCTGGAATCAGAGGATTTGGAGCGTCGAGGAGTCAAGGATCCCGAACTCGTGAAGTTTGAAATTCTGAAGAGATCCTAGCCATCAGTTGGAAGGCAAGCACGTGGCATAAGATCAATAATTTGGGGATTCATGATTCAGAGAATCAGTGACGAGAGTTGTTCAAAACCTTGAAATCCGAAGCTCCGAAGTCAAGGAGGAAGACACGTATCAAGGTCCACGTCATCTTGAGTGATGTCAATGGCAGACCACGTCAGCAAGGACACGTGGCTCAGTCCGAAAGTGACAAGTGTCAAGTTGAAATTGGCATTTCAGGCACATGTAAGTGACAAATCAGAGTGACACATGGCAGCTACTCGACACATGCCAAGTCATCAAGTGACGTGAGCGAGTTTACATCACTCTGGGAGACTTACTTCGGGAGATTTCACCACTAGCAAATACTCTAAAGTCTGGAAGTCCCGAAGGACAAAGTTTCGAAATACACATGAGATTATGGACATGCATCGTTTATTCAGAATATTTACAAAGACTGGAAGACGTGAAGTACGAAGTCGCGAAGTCCCTAATGCCAAAATTGTGAAAGGGACACATGTCAGTGGATTGATAGCTTCTAAGATTTGACATGTTGGAAGTCATGAAAACCCGAAGGGCAAAGTGTCGAAATTACGACAACCGTCCATCTTAGTGGGTAATATGAGCCGTCTGATCTGACCAACAATTTCATGATCGGGAATTCTGAAATATTGGAAGTTATGAAGACCCGTAGGTCGAAGTTCTGAAACTTCGACAACCGTCCATCTCAGCTGAAGATCGAATCATAATCACTGAAGTTGATAAACATGATTAAGTCATGATCGTTAGATTAAATAATAAAATAAGTAATATGAGTCGTCCGATCATTTCGGGGATATCGTATTTGAGAGTTTTGGTATGTTGGAAGCAATAAAGTCCCGAAGGATAAATAACCTGAAATCCCGTAAGCCGCTCATCTCAGCGAGTAATTAAATCTTGACCGTTGATTTTAAGGAAGTCCTCAAGCGCTCGTTTGGTCTAATTGCCTAAGCGTGAGGTCACCGTTGTTGGTCATATGGTAAAAAGGTTTAAAGGGGCAGAATGTAAGTCACTTAGTTGGTAAGCCAGTGGTTATGTAAATCTCGGTCATATGAAATGGCTTGAAGGAATCGCCTCTGTAGAATTCGGTTCTTGTGAAAATAACAGAGTTTCGATATCGAGTTTAAAGGATGAAATTGATCCATATCTATGATCAATTTATGAAGAGTCTTCACGCTAAAAATAAATAAATAGTAGTTAATGATTATGGTGAAGTTAATTGAAGAGGTGCGATGGTCCAAATGAAGGGACACGATGCTTCACACTCACGCTATTTTGCAGAATATATATACATGAAAGAGTGGGAGAAGAATGTGTCTCTGCAGTCCAAATCAAAAGATCAATAACTGAAGTAGTTTCCAAGAAGAGAAGATAAATACCTATGTATTAAGGGTGGTTGGGTGGAGCAAGGGCAGGTTGGTGCCTGCAGAGGAAGTTGATGCTTCCTTGTCAGTTGTAGTTGACTAAACAGGGGGTCGTAGCCTCCTACTAGTTGGTGCTGGTAAACCAGGGTGTGGGTGCATCCTGATCAGTTGGTGCTGATCAAAGAGGAAGTACATCTTCCGTCTATGTAATATGTAAAACAATTTTTGTAGTTAATATAAAAGAGTTTGTGGTTTTCCCATTTGGGTTCCATGATAAAATACCGTGTTAAGATTCTGTTTGCATTAATAAATAAAAATTGATATAATTGTTGTGTGACTGATTCACCCCCCCCTCTCAGTGAAAAAATCTGATCCTTCAAGATCATATCAAAGGAGATTCATATAAATAGAGTTCCATGGTGACGTCAAGAGATAGTTGAGATTGTTTGCATGTTTGAGAAGGAACTGCTGATGAGTTTTACGGACTTGTAGGTTCATCTTCTAATTCACCTAGTAGATGAGGTTGAATTAGTCGGAGTGGTCTCCTGTCGTTGGATGTTCTTCTTAGAGAGGTACATGAAGAAATTGAAAGGATTTGTTCGACAAAGGGAAAAACTCGAGGGGTCTATGACAGATGGGTACATATCATATGAGTCTTTCTATTATGCTATTGAGTACATCAAGCAGATTGAAAACACACTAGGTGTGGTGATTTGGGACGACGAAAGGGATGAAGACAAATGAGAAGGGGAGCTTCTCCAAACGAATGGAAAAAGGAACTTGATAAAGAGGAAGTGACTTATCGTTTGTAAAATTTCTACACAGTAACTATTCACAGTGAACTTCATAATGTATATTTTTGTCTCATATGCACTATATGTCAGTTTACTTTCATGAATATATACATCAACGATTTCAGAATTTGATGCCATCAATAAATTCATTCTTTACAATTAAGAGGAAACACAGTCGTGGGTCACATTGTACAAACATAAGAGGAGGAGATGGGACAATGACAGGAAATAATTCAGATGGTTGAATGGTAGAAGCATGCCTTATCCCTATCATTTAAAAGAAAATATTCCAATGATATGCCCCAATTGTAGGTTTCTAACCAAGTCAGAGAGAAATACAATGCATTCGATTGTTACCTGCATGTTAAAGAGGATGCACTAAACATAGGGATTGGGTACAATAACTCAGTAATAATATCTTTGTGTACATTTTAAACTTCATAATGCACCTTTGAATTGTAACATCTATATTTTATTGGTCGAGTTATTAGACATATGACATTGTGACTTTTTCACTTTTTTATAGGTGCGTTTGTTCTCATCTATGTGGGAACATGGACATAATTTTCRCAAAAAGGATGTTGATGATGGACACATGACACAAGACTGTGGAGTGGAAKTCAAGTTTGACCAATCTAGTCATGCTAGCCACCGYGATCAAAACTTAATACATGGGAAGTTAGGTTACGTTGGAAAGATACAAGAGATCATTCGAGTGGACTTATCTTCTTTCTAATGTGTTATTTTTAGGTGCAAGTGGTGGGACACCTTTGATCGGAATAATGTAAAGGAAGATCACGATAGTGGGATGATATGTATAAACTCTAAAAATATGTGGGATGAAGCTAAGGAGCCTTATGTTTTCCCAAAACAATGCAACCAAGTGTTCTTTTACCCAGATGTGTTGGATAGGGAATGGCGGTTCGTATTAAGCCACAACCCTAGATCAAAACATATTTTTGAGAACAACAGTGTTATCATGCCAAACGAGGAAGATAATCAGGGTGATGACAACAAAGAGTGATATGTACATGTTTTATTTCATCATTTATATTGTTGTTGTATATTTTTGTTATCTTTATTTCACTAATTATATTGTTTTTTATTCATCTTGTGACGGAGGAAATTGAAAGTTAATTATAACAAATCTTTGAAAAATGTTAGTTGGTTAACAATCGGTTTTATGCGTAATGTGTTTGTCTTTCAAGTTATTTGTGATGGCATGGAACGATTGATTGAAATATAATTTTATATTGTTATTTAAAGATATTTATATGTCATTGCATGTTTAATATAATTTTAAGAATTATTTTCATGGTAAAGTCGTAACAAAATGTTTTTAGAAAAAAGTTGCCAAATATTTTATACTTGGCATTTTATATTTGGTAAGATTCACAAAAGTTTTTACACTTAAAACTAAGTATTTCCAATTGTGAAATCTTGAAAAATGTCAAACCAGTTGAACTTTTAATGGGATATGCAATTCTTCTTTCTCCATATAAAGTTTTAATTTGAAACCACTCTCAAACATCTTGGAACAATTAATGATAATGCCAACATTTAACTAAAATGATAGAAACATCTTTTCCTTGTAGGATAATATGTCAAGTTTGAAGTATTTAAGAATTTAATATTACCAATAATTGCCAAATTACACATATGAGAAATTGTTTTTTTTTTTTTTTGAAGGCCTCAAGATGTTAGAAGTTTGACCCTTTACCAACATGTTATCGAAGCATTGAGACCGAAAAATGAGCTTTCCAAAATATTGTTTCATTGTCACAAAGGCGTTAGAATTCTAATGTGTATAGAAGGTGGCATTTATCCATTTATTAACAATCCTCTTACCCTTGGACAGACTCAAGCACTTGTATAAAGCACTTTTGTTAGTGATATGACTTTGATCCTTAAATCTCTTAGGGAAATTTTAAGATTTGCATTGTATCTCCTTGCTTGAGCATTTGAGTTATGAATATTTTAAACCATGCATGAGTTATTTAATTAATTTTTTAAATTATATATATATATATATATATATATATATATATATATATATATATATATATAGTTGACAACATGTTTAGATATTGAATGGTAATATTTTAATTTACATAGTTTCTTATTTATCTTAATAATTATCTATGTTGATATTAGAAGTAATAATATGGTCGATATGCATGTTTGATACCACAATCTTTTGATGATATGTTAACATGATGATTCAAAAATTGAGTTTATGTTCATGTATTTTGTAGATTTAAAAGTAAGATTATATAAAAATGTGATTTATAATTTAAAAGTTAAATTTATAACATGTTTTTAAAGAACATATTAATGCAATACCAGTTTAAATATTAATAACTAAGCTTACACTAACATTAATGTGAAGTTTTCGAAATATAATTAGATGTAATCTATGTATATTGTTTAATTCTAAGTTTGTGAGACTTGACATTTGAGTCATCGAGACAAAGATGAAGTTTATTTTTTTCATTAATTTTATATATTAGTATTTCATAAAATAATTTATAATTTTCTAATAAATGGCATCCTTAATAATTTTAAATAAATTGAATTAAATTTATTATTTTATTTGTATTAGTATATTAATGGATTGTTTAATTACTAAATATATAATTATAATGAAGCGTGATGTTTTTCATAACGATCCAAGTACTATAAGATGTTATTTAAATTTGGTTTTTAACTAAAGTGCTTGTTAGTTTATATACTTTTATCATTGCTTTTGAAATTATTTAAATTATGCCCCCAATGTTGACTAAAACCACAATTAATGAAGTAATTTAAAATTTTGATAGCAATCAACTTACGAAATAATGACAAAAATAACAATAGGAAGATTTACATCCATAAAATTTTAGGGCCAATAGAATGCTTATAATTGGAGATCATAAATTTTTATAATAACAATTTTTAGTGTAGAAGAGTCTATTAAAAAAGAGTAAATAGTAAAATGGAAAATAACATTTATTCAAATGTAATTTGTTTTTTGAAAAAGAATTTAGTTAAAATGAATGCGTATGAACTATCTATGCAATAGAAAAATGTTTATGGTAATTTTACAATTATAGTTTCAACCATATTGAACTTTGTAATTTATAAAAATATCTTCACAATTTTTATTTAAATTAAGTCTTTATGTTTAATATATAAAATTTTGATATAAGTTCACCAATACATAATTTATAATAAAGATCATTTAATAAAAATAAACATCATGATGATAACCATCTAACAAACATAAACATCATCTAAAATACACATTTAAATTCACTAACATCATCTAATTATATATACCTCTAGCACATATAAACATCATTAATTAGCTAGAACACAAATATAATAATCTAACAGAGCATCATCATTGTGATCACATATAACAAAACACAAGCATTGTCTAACATCATCATCACACACATCTAACAAACATCGTTTAACATACACATCTATCAAGCACATTTAACAAACATATCTAACATGACCTAACAATGTACATATCAACATCAACATATAAATTAATAAAGTACATCATCATGATCAACATGAAAAATGCACATCTAATGAACACTGTTATAACATACACATCTATCAAACACATTTAACAAACATATCTAACATGACCTAACAATATACACATCAACATCAACACATAAATTAAGTACATCAACATGAACAAAAAAAATGCACCATATATATATATATGGTGCATTTTTTCTGTTCATGTTGATGTACTTAATTTATATGTTGATGTTGATGTGTCCTCGAGTGCAGATACCCGGTACTTAATTTATATATTTATATATATCATGAACAAGTCAAATAACTTCTATAACATATTTGGTCCAGTCGATGTGATAATCATATCTACAACAGTAGTGGAGGCCTGGTCTGTAGTAGAAGATGATGGATGGTCAAGAGGAAGTTGAAGATTAGGAGGTGGTTGATTGACTCTGTGAGGAGAAGTAGGAGGTGGAGGAGGAGGTGTCTGGTCAAATCCGTGAGGAAAAGTAGGAGGTGGAGGAGGAGGTGGTTGGTCAACTCTCTTAAGAGAAACATGCGGTGGAGGAATATGTGCTTCCTGCTCATCTGGGTGAGGTGAAGGAGGAGGAAGAGGACATAGAGAAGGATCATGACCACCCTCATCATTCAATGGGGTCTTGGAAGAACGAGTACTAGAGGAAGAGTGTGTATCATCGATATCCCTCCTCGCTGCTAGTAGTCTAGTAGCTCTGAAAATATGACGCATAAGAGGCATCATATCGTGTGACATCTCCCTCCAAATCTCCAAGAGCATATGATCTGCCCCGATGTCTTAGATTATTGCATGGTAGAATCCCACCTCAACCAAAAGAGAACAGATTTNACCCTCATCATTCGATGGGGTCCTGGAAGAACGAGTACTAGAGGAAGAGTGTGTATCATCGATATCCCTCCTCGCTGCTAGTAGTCTAGTAGCTCTGAAAATATGACGCATAAGAGGCATCATATCGTGTGACATCTCCCTCCAAATATCCAAGAGCATATGATCTGCCCCGATGTCTTAGATTAGCACATGGTAGAATCCCACCTCAACCAAAAGAGAACAGATTTGGTCACACAACTCCAACATGAATGTAGTATATGGCTTACGACACATGTTGGGTATCTGCACCCAAGGACCCTGACTCTTCACGGCCTCAGAAATATCCTCATCCACATCTAGTGGGGGAGGAGGCATGTCCCCAAGGAATGTGCCAATATCTGCAAAATATATAGTACAAAACAATAATTAGACAATTTCATTAAACAATTTAATAAAACAAGTTAAATAATGTGTTAGAATTAATTTTATTCTAATTAAGTAGACAATAAAATGAAACTATATTAATTTAAACAAAACACTAATATTTCCTCTAGCATATGGTGTCCCATCTAGTATGAAGAGGATGTTCGAACATCCTCGCTAATCCAACCCCACGTAAGGACACGACACCATCACAAAAATGTGACCAACCTCACTGGCTAGTAACTCCAATGCGTCAGTGAAAATCCTAGCCAGAAACTTCGGCTAGCCCCTCTTGGGCATCATCTCACCCCACATGTGCATTCACACCTGAGTCATCGACCTAGACGATTGACGAAAAAATTAGGCCTCCTCTCTAGAAAAATCTCAAAAAATAAACAAAAAAGCTCTGAAGCAAAAGGGAAGTTCGCCCTCCCATGTATCATAGCACAATATATATCTAGAGATATACAAAATTACCGCAAAAAAATGGTAGACCATCTAATACATCGTGGCCTCTATACCAAAGAATCAATATAATACACGAGAACAATTAATGTTTTTCCCATCACTAGTAAAGTGTGCAATGGTTGTCACTAACAGTGAGATGCATCTAACCTCCTCTGCATCGAAAGAAATGATCTGTAGCTATCCACTGGACACCTGAAAAATCAGTCGGAGAAAGTGCATCGACCCTAATATATCTCTGAGAGTACATGATCCGACTCTCTGCTGCAACACCGACTGGGACATCAGGGAACTAAGGAAAATCCTCCCCCCTCCTAGATAGTCCAATGATAAAATTTGTATCCTCCTCGGTGCGTTGGTACCACTAATCAAGACCAACATAGAAAACTTGTCAATGGACATCCCATCGACTAATCAACTGCACCAAGAACCCAGAGTTCCCCTTCACTGATGTAGCCTCCTCATAGTACTTGATGAACCTACATTCCTAAAGAGGACTTGGGTCACTGCAGTAATACAATGAGGGTACAAATCCCTCTCCCTATCCCTCACCTCCAAATCACGTACAACATTGTACAGGTCAACCATGTGCCCCTGTTGTTGTTGTTGCTATCTCTGCTGACGTCTCTGCATGATTAACATATATACCCATTGGCATAATACTTTGTTCACATGTTAGAAGCGATAGGCATTCGTAATGTAGTTCCACTCAAATTAGTGCCTATGTAGCAGAATTATAGGGTAGGGGATGATGGTGTCTCTAAAGTAATGGATAGGATTTTGTTGGTAGATATGGTTGTGGTGGACCCTGATAGGATTAAAACATGGATTGGAGTGGGTGGTTGATTAGATTATATCCTTGTTCTATTACAAATTGAAAAAGATGAAAATAATCCACCTAGTCCTTTTAAATTCAATCCAAATGGTTGGAGGAGGAAGAATTCAAAATGTTGGTTGAGAATAATTAGATGAAGTTTAACCCTTCTAGTGAAAAATTCACAATGTCACAATTTGTAGAAAACTTAAAAGAGTAAAGAAGGTCGTTGTAGAATGGGAAAAACAAAATTATCAATACTCGCAAGGAGATTTCATTGAGTTAGACGGGAATATTGCTAAAATTTTTGACCTAAACAACGATGTGATATTTTCAAAACATGAAAAGGTACAACAAAAAATTCTAGAAAAGACAAGATAACGATGGTGAAATTGGAGGAATCCGAATGGAGGATGAAAAGGAGGGTAGTTTGACTGGTAGAAGGGGATGATAACAATAAGTTCTTTCAAGATGATGTGAAGCACACGAAAAATATCAAAACAATAAGGTAAATGAGCAAAGAGGATGGAAGTAAAGTTAGAAGGTTTCTAGAGATAACAATGATGGGGATAACCCAGTTCCAGAAGATCTATCATGAACCTCCTAGGACCAATATATAAGAAATAATCAAAATGACTTCCTAAATTCCCAGGTTCATTGAAAAAAAGTATAATGAAGATATAATAATTTAGGTAACTAGAGGAGATATTGAGTAGTGTTGTCACGTTTTCAAGAAGCAAAAAGTCTAGGTCCTAATATGGTGATGATCCCAATGTTGCATGGTGATAAAACCAATGCAACATCTAAACTCAACTCAACTAGTCAAACTGAAGTGTCAACTAAAAGAGAATATTCTCCAGGTGGAATATCCTCCCCTAAAATATAGAAGACTGGATAATGACTAATTATGACTAATAAACAAGGAATAAACTTAGGAAAAATAAATCCTAGGTGTGTGTGAAGTAACTCCAACACCCCCCCTGAACATCACTATGGTGAAAATAAAGAATGGGTCCCGAAAACGAGGCCATGTTAGGTACCCAAATACAAAAGATACACTGAAAATAAAGTGAGGAAAGAGGAAAAACCTCATGGGAGACCCCCCCCTCAAGGTACAATGTATGTAAAAAGAAGAACTACAGTTGCTAGGAAATTGTGTCCTTCAATCCAAGACGATTTCACAGAGAATGGAACTTCTACTTAGTGAAGGTCTTGGTGAAGATGTCCGTCGTCTGTTCTTCTAAAGGATAGAACTGTAAGTCGATGATCTCCTTGTGTACTAATTCTTCGATGTAGTGCATGTGGATCTCGATGTGCTTTGTTCGTTGTCTATGAACTGGATCTCTACAGAACTTCAGAGTGCTTTGGTTGTCACACCAAATGACGATCAACCGATGAAACTGAATGCCCAACTCAGTGAGAAAATGTTCTAGTCGCATAGCCTGAATTGTTATGTTAACTACCCCTCTGCACTCTGCCTCGACTGAACATAGAGCAATGGAAACTTGGTTCTTGCTCGACCAACATATAGGCCTGGAACCAAGACTGAGTGAGTAACTAGATGTGGACTTGCGAACAGTGATATTACTAGCCCAATTGAAATCAATAAACCCGATGAGATCTAATGTAGAGTCTGTTGCATAATGAATCCTAAAGGTGATGGTGCCCTATACGTATAGAAGGATAAGATTTGCAGACTTGCAATGTAGCTCATGCGGCTCCTGCATGAACCTGGAAACTGCGCCAACTACATAGGAGAGGTCTGGTTTGGACTCTGTGAGATACAACAAGCTCCCCACTAGCTGTATGTACAGTGTGCTGCCAACCAGTGGAGTCTCCCCACCATCCTCAAGTTTGACTCCTGATAGGAAAGGAGTTGAAGCAGACTTACAGTTTGTCATGTGAAATCTCTCAAGGAGATCTCATGCATACTTTGCCTGAGACAGTTTGATGCATGATGCATCCTAACTGATCTCGAGTCCAAGGAAGAAGTGTAGTGGACCCATGTCTATCATCAAAAACATGTCATGTAGAATCCTCTTGACTACAAAAATCGCTGAAGTTGAGCAACTGGTGATCAACAAATCATCAACGTACATAACTAAAATCAGAAGTGAATCAAACATCCTGAGCATGTAGACATTCGGGTCTGATTTACAACATACAAATTTCTGTGACAACAGTTAGTATTCCATCTTGGCATACCATGCCCTCAGAGCCTTCTTGAGGCCATAAAGGGACTTCTTCAGTCGACAGACCAAAGATGAGTCCTACATAAATTCCCGGGGATGCTCCATGTAGATCCCCTCAGAGAGATCACCGCAAAGAAATTCATTCTTCACGTCCATCTGATGGACTTCCCATATTTTGGTTGCCGCAATCGCAAGTGCCAATCGTATGGAATCCATCTTCTGTACTAGAGAGAAGGTCTCATCATAGTCAATACCATGAACCTACTAAAAGCCTTTGGGCATAAGCCTGGCTTTGTATCTGCTGATCTATCCATCCGCTACGCTCTTGGTCCTGTAGACCCATCTGCATATGACTAGTTTCCTCCCAGAAGGAAGGGGAACTAGATCCCAAGTCTAGTTCTCGAGGAGGGAGTTGTAGTCCTCCTGCATGGTGGATTCCCAAAAGGGATTTCCAGCAGCCTCTCCATAAGACTGTGGATCTGAATATTGAACCAAGAAAATATGCCTAGAAGGAAATGGTTCAGTGGCAGTGAGTGCAACAAGAGGCTCCTTGAAATTAGATCAAGTCCTCCTAGTGTCAGATGGATCACCAACGAGATCCCCTGCATCCTGAAGAGTAGTATGTGCCCACTTGGGCCTCTGCTCTGGCTCTGTAACTGCATTTGGATGCTCTAACTCTGCATTTGATTGTACTGAATCTGAATATAAATCATCTGAGTCCTCTAAATCAGAATTCTCAGCTCAAGAAGAGTCTGCATGTGCATGCTCATTATCTGGGAAAGGTGGAAGAATGAAGGTGTCTACATGCGGTTGTTGAGGTGCATGCGAGACACTTTCCTTGAATTGGACACTACACTCAATGATGAGTCAGTCTGAGGAAAGATCAATAAGCCTACATCCATTCACACCATTGGGGTATCCAACAAAAATGCACTCAGTGCTCTGTGGATCAAGTGCCTTCCTCTTTTCAGAGGGAATCCAGGCCCATGCATGTGAACCGAAAATGCGAAAGTGTGTCACTTCCGGTTTGAGGCCGCTCCAAGCCTCATAGGGGGTCTTATCATTGACAGATCTATGGGGAGATATGTTTTGGATGTATGTTGCACAATTAAGTGCTTCGGCCCATAG
Organism: Picea mariana; assembly: GCA_032191745.1. Taxonomy (NCBI): domain Eukaryota; kingdom Viridiplantae; phylum Streptophyta; class Pinopsida; order Pinales; family Pinaceae; genus Picea; species Picea mariana. The sequence continues at coordinate 32,298 of JASDQU010752284.1, forward strand.
TCTCTGTGGTAGAGACTTTGCATGCAACATGCAAGATATCATCTCCTTTAGAGATCTGTTTTTCCGCTCGAAAACTCCATTTTGCTGCAGAGTATAGGGAATTGTGTGTTGCAAATCGATCCCTGCCTCATGGAAAATATTATGGATCTCATGATTTACATACTCTCCTCTGTTATCAGTTCAAAGGACCTTGATCTTCTTTTTGGACTGTGTCTCAACCAGGGCTTTGAAATCTTTGAGGTGTCGAAAGACCTCAGATTTTTTCCTGAGAAAGTAGATCCATGTAAAATGTGAGAAATCATCAACAAAAATGAGAACAAACCTTGCTTTGCTGGTCGATGGATGTGGAAAAGGACCCATAAGGTTACCGTGGATCAAATCTAAATGTGCGGAGGCTCTCTGAGACTTTCCCTTGTCGATTTTCCCTTGAGGGTGTTTCCCGAGAACACATCCCTCACACACTCCCTTGGAGAAACGTATGTCTGGTAGACCATCAACCAATATGTGCTTTCTAATTTGTTGCATGTATCTGAAATTCAAATGTCCAAACCTTTCGTGCCATATCCTACTACTTTCATCAACACGAGTAAGCAGTAAAGTAGAATCAAGTTCAATGNACTCCCTTGGAGAAACGTATGTCTAGTAGACCATCAACCAATATGTGCTTGCTAATTTGTTGCATGTATCTGAAATTCAAATGTCCAAACCTTTCATGCCATATCCTACTACTTTCATCAACATGAGTAAGCAGTAAAGTAGAATCAAGTTCAATGAATTTAGAAAATGTATACAATCTAGACTGATGATTTACCTCACCTGTAGCAACCCTGAAGTTGGTTTGCATGTCGTAGATGTCCACGAAATTTGGTGTGAATATGAATTTCTTTTTGGTGCCAGAATTCGTAATTTGATACACGGAGAGAAGGTTGACAGAAAGTTTGGGAACATGCAACACATTCTTGAAGCTACCGTTGGTGAGTTCAATCCTTCCTTTGCTGGTGACTTTGACAGAAGAGTTTCCCCCCATCAGATTAGGAGGACCTTTGCATGAATCGAAAGAATACTATATTTCTTTTGATGCAACCATATGATGTGATGCTCCTGAATCTATGATCCAAGCATCGGGAGAGGAGTTAATGACAATTAAGGCATGGCTAGAATTTACTTTCTTCGAATTCAGATCTTCTGACTTCTTCTTCTTGGCACCCTCGAGGATGCGATCTCCAAGGTTGTTTTGCTAAAGTATTTGAGACAATACGTGCATTTCTCCCCTTTTCCCCTTTGTATCCTGAGGCATCGGTGAAGGGTTTTGTGTACCCTTCCTTCTTCGGATGTGCATGAGCTTTTCATTGATCTTTATCTTTAGATTTCTGATATTTGTGGTTGCCAAATTTCACAGTGAGTGCATGCGCCTTTGGGCCTTTGATTTTTCCCATGTTGATGATCTTGGTTTTCTCTTGTGTCAATGATTCGATAAAATCCTCAAGAGAAGGCATCTATAAGGTGGCTCTTGAGGTGAATCTGACATAATGGAATGTGGATACGAATACAGAGAATTCAAGACCAATCTTGGAGAGAATTGTGATAACCATTTGTTTCTCCTCCTTCGATTTATCAACCCCACAAGCTTTGAGTTATGAAAATAAATCCTTGAATTTTGTAAAGAAGTATTGGATATTGTCGAAGCTTTTTGGATCCAATGTGAGAAGCTCCACCTCCAACATGTGTCCCTGTTGATATTATGGTAGTTGCAGGAGGTATTTACCTCCACGTGTAAACCTGAAAAGGATAGAATACTCCGGGAAGCAAGAAGAAACCCTAATGAGTTGGATAATAACCCTAGAAGACTTGTCGACTCAAGAAGATCATTTATATTAGGTTATTATCCTCCAAGAGAAGAAGTCCTCCAGAAATAATAATATATACTAAACAGACAGATACCTAGAATGAGAAGTTGGCCTAGGCAATTAGCTAGAATTAGTATAAATATAGGAGGACAGTTCTCATTCTGGCAGGCAGTCTCAGAATCACAGAGAAACACTTGTGCGCACTGCAGTTGCTTAGTTTCTGCACAGGTTTGGAGGAGATTTGTCGTTGCAGCTGTTGTAGCTAGCAGTTACGCTTGGACTATCTCTTGGCTAGGGTTTGGACTATCTGATCAACTCTTGTTGGTGTGCTATCCTTGGCGAAAGGTGCGCTACCCTTTGTTTGGTTATCTAGCCTAGGGTTTGCTTCCAGAGTGATTCTTTGTCAAGTTTAAGGCGCTCGGAGGGTGGCTTCGACCTATGGTTGGGTGACAATAGAGATATTGTCAATGGTAAAATGAGCACATCCATTATATTCTAATAGGTTATGGTAAAACGAGCACACCTCCTTCATTCAGTCTAACCGCTGGAAGGAAACATAGCCAGAAGGATATTAAGCTCGTTGAAGAACTGTTGCTAGGGTTTCCTAGCAGGAGCAATCACCAAAGCAATGCTGCTAGGGTTACTAGCAGGTGCAGTTGCAGAAACCCTAATCCTCTCGTTGAGGCACCTTAAGTGAAGGGATTGACGTAATCTCCGGATAGATCAGTGCGCCCTGGCCTAGCGCATCTCCTGGTACTCTCAGCAAGCCAAGACGTCAAGTTTAATTTTGTGGTCAAATCTAGGGTTTGACCAAGTCAATTCAACCATGACTTATTCTATGAAGTCAGAGAACAAGTTAGATGGAGCCTCTAACTTCAGAGCATGGAGGACAAGGATTGACCTCATCCTTGCCAAGAATAAAATGCCGGATATCGTAAAAGGAAAGATCGTGGAACCATAGTTTGAAGAAGGAAAAGAGAAGGAACCGTAGAACATTGCAGTTATGGAGAAGTTCAAAGACAGTGACATCAATGCCATGAGTATCATAGTGGAATCCATAAAATACCACTTGATACCCTACATCTCCCATCTTGACTCATCAAAGAAGATGTACAATTCCCTAACAAATCTTTTCTCGATCAAAAACATTGGACAAGTTATGAGTCTGAAGAATGAGTTATGTGACATGAAGATGAATGATGGTGACA
>JASDQU010752287.1:0-17584 GCA_032191745.1 Picea mariana
GTAAGGACTGCCCCAATAGCATAGTCAGAGGCATCTATCTCGATCTCAAATGGTTGTTGCAAGTCTGGTAATGTGAGCACTGGTGCAGAGTAGAGGTGATGCTTCAACTCCCCGAATGCCTTCTATTGAGATTCAAACCAAAAGAATTTTTCTTTACCTCCTCCCTTGGTGACTTGACTCAAGGGCCAAGTGATATGAGAGAATCCCAACGCAAACCTACGGTAGAAATTGGCAAGACCTAAAAAGTTGCGGAGCTCTGTTAGGGTGGTTGGGGCTAGCCAATCCCGGATGACTTGGATCTTTGCTAGATCCACATGCACCCCCCACTCATCAATAATGTATCTTAGATACTGAACCTGGGTTATGCCAAAAGTGCATTTCTCCAAATTGACACACAACTTGTGTTGCCACAGTGTTTGGAGGACCTATCGGATGTGGTGGAGGTGCTCTTCCCAAGTCTGGGTAAAGATCAGAATGTCATCCAAGTACACCACTACAAATGAGTTGGTGAATGGCTGTAAGATGTCATCCATTATCCTCATGAAGGTTGTAGGGGCATTCGTCAACCCAAAAGGCATGACCAACCATTCGAAAAGGCCCTCCTTGTGTTTGAATGTAGTCTTCCACACATCAGAGGGTTCGATTGGTACCTGGTGATACCTAGACTTCAAGTCGATCTTGCTGAAATATTTCTCCCCCTTGAGTTGGTCCAGAAGGTCATCAATCTGTGGGATCGGGTACCTATTCCGAACAGTGATATTTTTCAGTGCCCGATAGTCAATGCAGAGTCTCCAAGTCCCATCCTTCTTCTACACCAACACGATCAGGCTCCCACAGGGTGATGAACTCGGCCGGATGTGACCTTTATGCAACAGCTCCCGAATTTGCCCCTTGATTTCATCATTCTCCAGGATAGAGCGTCGGTAGATGGATCCATTGGGAAGCGTTGCACCTGGGTTCAGATCGATGGGGTACTTGACCTGGCAGTGTAGAGGCACCCCTGCGAGGGAGGTGAATATGTCCTCATACTCCTCCATGACCTTATCCATCTGTTGTTTTCGTGCAGTAGGGCCTTGTCTAGAGGTCATGGCCACATTCTTCCCCTTTCCTTGAGGGCGGATCATCAGGAAAACAAATTTCCTGGTTTTGGAAATGAGTTTACTGCTTGTTTTGCAGTAATCAAAGAGATGGTGGTAGGAGGTGCTATCTCCGGTATCCTGTACATCTTATTGCCTAAAGTGATAATAAGAGCATGAGGCCTGGACTCATACATAGCATGTCTCTTCCACAAGTACGGTTGGCCTAATAATACATTAGAAACATCAAGAGGATCGATGTCACATAATACCTCATCTGTGAAGGGCTTGATGTTGTAGGGAAGGCGACATTGTTGACTGACATGGAGGTCCCGTCCTTGGTGCAACCACCCGATGGTGTATGGTTGTGGGTGTGTTGTGGTCGGAAAGCCTAACCGCTTCATGACCTCTACCAATATGAGGTTCTTCTAGCTTCCGTTGTCGACAATGAACTGCAATGGGGAACACTTTACCCACATCTTGGAATGGAAGAGATGCTTGGCCTCCTCTGGATCTTCTGGTTCCTCCTTCTATATCTTCATGGTGGCAATGGTGGCGTTGGGCTCTGCATCGATAATCTGCTTCCCCTTGTCATTCCCCTTGTTAGGTTCTGATTCAGAGTTAGAGCATGCATCCAATTTAGAAGCCTTCAACTCGTCTACCAGTGACTGCTTGGCCCGACACTCACTTGTGTTGTGAGTGGAGCTCTTATGGAACTCACACCACTTCCCCGTGCCCTTTTTTGGCTTTGTGGTGTTGTTCTTTTCTTGTGGCTTTGGTGAGTTGTCTTGGGCTGCCCCGCCTTGGATTGGTCCTTTGTTCTACAATTTGGGGGTACCTTTCCCTTGCTTATGATTTGCAGACCCAAAGTCTTTCTTCTTCTGTTCGAACTTCTGCTCAATCTTGGCAACATATCGGTATGCCACACCAAGCAAGGAGATGTCGAGGAACTCCATTTCCTCCTGAATGTATCTGTGCAGACAATTGTGGTACTTTAACACCAAATGTTTCTCTGAATGTTTGATACCCAACTTTGTGTGTAGGGTATGAAATAGATTCGTCATCTCATGCACATCTTGGTCCCTTTGTTGCCGTAGCGTAGTCCATTGTATGTATTTGTCCTCATAGCTCCCCAAGGGATAATATTGTTCCTTGATGGAATCTTGGAAATAATTCCAAGTGGGTGCGTCCGAGAACAGAGAGGGTTCTCCCTCGCCCTCTTTCTTCGAGTAGGTTTCCCACCAGTCCTTGACATGGGGGGTGGCTTTGAGGAGTGCGAAAATAATCTTTTCTCGGTCAAAAAAGTCATGAACCAAGAAATATCCTTCTAACAGATTCAACCATATATATACGACATCTGCATCTATTTATCCCTCAAATATGGTAATGTCAAAGTTTACTTGTACCTTAAAAGGAGTGGTTCCTCCAGAGTGGTTGTTGGATGTGGATGTGCCGCCAGTGGGAATCCGTTGAAGAATCTGGGCAAAGTTGTCCATCATCACGTTCCTTTGTTTCTCGAGGGACTCCTTGAGAAACATTTTGATAGGATATCCTACTCCCTCATCTTTCTTTTCTTCCCCCATGGGCGTTCGTCGGGGTTTGCGAGGTGGATCTTGCAAAGGTTCAACTAGATCGAGCCCCAACTCCTTATACCCTGACCTCGTTGGGGACATGCAAAGAAGGATCGAGAATGAGTATACCGCTCAGATACCACTAATCTGGATTTATGTAGGAACACAATGAAATACAGAAATACACATAAACATAGAGATGCAGTGGAAATAAGACTTCATTTCATTAATAACAAATGACTGAAATATGCTTACAGACATAATGGAAATAAAATAGCTAGGGCACTGGTAGCTTATCTTTGAGAAGAGATGTGGTGGCTACTGGCCTCTAAACTATGTTACAATGAGGCTCAAAGGCCTATTATTATTGAGAAACAATGGAAAGCCCTAAACATCCAAAGACCTAACCCTAGGAGATGAAATGCCAAGACTATGGGCCCCGTTTGGGTAAGTTGATACATCAACTTTCTGGGGACGTAACTTTGGCATATGATCTTTGTTTGACGCGTTCCATACCTTGTTAGAAATATCTATCTAAGGAATACAAATTTTGGGTGAGAAATATTAATCTACGATCCATTTTACTCCCCGTGGTCCCAAAAAACGTCGTTTAAGGCCTCAAAACGACTCCGGAAGTTCAGGACCCGAAAAACTACTAAAAATAGTAAATTGTGCGAAAACTGAAAAACTGAAAGAAGCAATGGTGGAGGTCCAAGTGGAATAGGTGGGTGGCCACCAATATCCACCTGGATCATATAAATCTGTTAAATTCCTAGAGTTCTAAAGTGAGAAAGGTGTCCTCCTTTCTCCACATTAATTATTCATTATGCCCCTTATTGGGCATGGCTATTCCATTTCCTTTGAATAGTCTCAGTCAAATTCATCTTGACTTTCTCCTCATTTAGGGAGTCCTCCCTTGAACTCAAACACCACCCTAACATATCAAGGTTAACTCATGAATTCAATTTCAATATAGTGCATCCTTTCACATTAACCATTTCAAATTCAATTGATTAACATTTCATTTGCATGTATTCCACACATGCATTATCCTTAAAAATGTAATTCAAGATTCTTATGCATTTAGGATTCTACAACCCACTATTTAACTTGCAGTAGTCATTAGTTTCCAAGGCTCTATTCTCTTGACAGAGTCCTTCCACAGTCCACCCACATGGGACTTCTTCAACATGCAATTTCCTTGTTGCATGCCCATCATCACTTGAAATGATCTCAATCCATGAGTTATCATCAACTTGATCATTTCATTGGTTTACCCAATATTCCATAAAGAGTATAGGCATGTGTACATCAAAACCACACATTCAAGCATGTGCATCTATTCTATCATCTTTCATTTACAATACTCTTTCATGTACCTAACCATATGCATCAACATAATGTGTGTGTCTACAACTGGAACACTTTTGTTGGTAAATTTATTTGTTTAATAAAAAAAAATCAACCACCAAATTCATTAATTGTCAACTTGGGGAACGCCCTTTTATTTCAAAGTTATTATGCAAGGTGTATGTAGGAAAAAAATTCCTATCTGACACTAACTTTCTATTAATTATGTAACCTCATGAACATTCTTCTTAAAAATACACCTTTGAGAATTAAATACACACTATGGACTAGATTTCACACTTGCTTTAATTTAAAACACACTTACACTAATTGAATTAAAATCACAATGTGATAACTGAAATCACTCTCATGCTTGCATAAATAAAGGCACTCTAGAAATATCACTCTGCACTCTTTCTCTGGAAATTAAACATTCTGCACACTTTCTCTAGAAATGAAACACTCTGCACACTCGTTCTAGAAATGAAACACTCTACACACTCGCTATGGAAATGAAACAAAACTCGCACTGACAGAAAAACAAATGCTATGCTTGAATACATACAACACTCTGAATAATCAAGCTTCTCTCTTGGTCAATAAACAAATGCACTCCTTGCAAAATTAAACCACTCAACCTGGAATGATACACACCTTGCCGAAACATAGTAGATCTATGGATCAACTACTGTCTCAACTCAATGGAGAGAGATATCCTATAAGGTAACTGAATAGAATAATCAAATAAATTGAATCTAATAAAAAACATTGAAATGACAGAATTGCGTAACAACAGTCCACATATGTATTGAAGCACTTGCAACCAATTGTAAGTAACAACAACAAAAATCTTCTAATAAAATTAAATAGTAGTGGTCTAAAACTACAATTGTAAAATCACACACAATAATAATAAATCAACCCAATAGAATGATTCTACCTACTAATACAGTAACAACAACCCTACTAAATAGGAGGGCCCTTCCTCCTTATTAGGGGATGGAGGAAACTTAGAAACTACAATTTAACTCAACATAAATTGAACCACGAACTTGTTGAACCCTTATTAATAAAAAATCAAGAATTACATATGCAAAGGTTGTTCCTCATCAACCAGATTGACTGCTAAAAAAAACTAGACTTCTTGGGAGTAGAGATGCTCTATTTTTAAGGGCTCCCCCTTTACAACTAATCTTAGTAAAATGATAATTATGAACAACCTTGAGAATATTTTGATTCTAAATTTATTCAATGAAGTTTTAAATTAAGAAGATATTCAATATCCTTTACAACCAGTCGTAACAAAATACAATTAAATACAGACCGTGCTAAACAAGCTGCCCCATATTTCAGAATGGAAAAATAGACTCAACAATTATAATAATTATGACTTTGTGGAATATCCACGTCATTCAGAGAGACAATTCATTATTTCCACAAGGAAATTGAGTGGATCAAAAACTCGATGAGTATCAACACGACCGATAACAAACTTCAAACGATATCGGGTCTGTTGAGAGTAATAACACTAGAGAGAATAACAACTTTTAAGAGTAACAACTTCTTGAATCATTCGAGTATCAACTCATGTAGCAGCTGATCATCATATAGGCATTTTTTAACACTTTTTTAGTAAATACCCAAAACAATCATTATCCTTCTCAAATGCAAGCAAGACTTAATAAATTGAAGAAACATATGAACTTAGCATACCCCAGCCAAAATATAAGATATTGGATAATAATGGTTGTGAAAAGGCTATGGATGATATAAGGAAAGTCGGTGAAATAATAGGAAAAGGGTGGCAAAAAGATGTCATTTCCTGAACCCAACAAATTTATAATTCTATCTTATGATTATTCACAATCATTCACATGAAGACTTTAAAGGCATAATCATATTTCCTTTTTTTCATAACAACAGAGCATTATTTCCTACTTTCCCTTTCAACATTCCACACTAGCTCCTTCTGAGGAATGGTATACAACCCCCTCAACTAGTATTCAAACCAAAAAATAGACCCTTCAATATATGGTCAATTAGGTAGCAACAATGCTCCCTAAAACATAGAAAGAACTATTCTTTCTTCACATTCCATCTGTGCATGCCTGCATTCATACCAGGTATTCCATTATACAATCAAACCATGCTCCTCAAGCAATGCACACACACTGATGCCAACAAGAAGGTACACCACTTGCACGTTTTCCCATATTGTTCTCATGCATTCATTTATTTTCAATCAATTTCAACCTTTTCTGATGAGGGATTACAATCATTCCCATGACAAGTCTCATAGGAATATTCATAATTATGTTGCCCTATTTATATTGAAACAACAAGCAAGAGATCCCTCTTGCACACTTGCTAGAAAATCATCCCATATGTGAGGAATCATTGCAGTAATTACAACATTAACCAGTGCTAAATCTTATTTCCTTAACCATCCATGCCTCAAATCCTTTTCAATCATCAACTTTTACTAAGGGAATCCTTACCCAGATTCCCCTTCATTACTTGAGCATACCAGACCGTACTTGTATGGATGTCATTCAAGATTGGATGCTACCTGATCCATTTTTATATTGGGGAATTTATTTTCTCCTTTCCCACTCTGGATCAACACCTCATAGTCCATAGCCTCTTTCCTCACAAGGTTGTAATTCACATCCCCAACTTTGTCATCCATGTTTCCAACCTTTCCTAGTTATCAGTAATCATTAATAATGGTTATTCATCATGACAATTTTATATCATCAGACTTCTTACTAAGTCTATATACCTATTAGATGTATGTTCATCATCTTCATATGTAATTGCAACATATCTTTATACACCTAGCATTTCTTTCTTTTGCCTATCAGTGCATGTTCAGTCGAGCTTTCCATGCTCTAAATTAGTAGCATACAACATCCATTTTTCAAAGTTAGGAAAGAATCAAATGGAAAGGAATAAGTTTAGAGTTTCCCCCTCATTATCATGGATTCCTTTCCTAGAGATGTTCTTCACTAGTCAACACCTTGATTGTTCCCTTCCATTGAGCTTCAATTGCACTTTTATGTATACTGCAGTCCTATCCAATCCCTTTAAAAGAGACATGTCACCTATGTTTTCCCAAAACTGTGACCTCTTCCATAAATATGGGGTCCATACAACCCCTCTAGTCACAAAATCCATTTTCTTACTCTTAAATGCATAACCTATAGCAAGCCTCTTCCACTGCAATGCCAAATGGATTAACCATAACATCTCTCAATCAATTCCAAAATCACAAGGAACTGTCCATAAGGGTATTATCCCTTATATAATACATCAACCATAATTGTAAGAGGCTCTATCCACCCCTGTTGATAGAGAACATTACAATTGTCAAACAAGTTCATTTATTTTCTGAACTCATACAACCTCTAGTGTTGTAACCAATGTCTATTTTTCGATTCACAGGCCACACTGTCCTATTGCCACAATTTCTTGATATAGAACCTCTACTTTTGTACTTTGTGATTTTCCTTGAACCCTATGGCTCAATTATTTTCGAACCAGGCTTATACAAACCTATCCTTGTGGTCTATATTTGGCCTATTTAGGCCTAGAGTTTGAACTTTTCTTTGATACCACTTTGTAACACACCCAACCCCCTGATCATCATTAGGTTAGTGGGGTGTATAAATGTTTCTTTCTCTTCCTCAAGATTAATGTTCCAATCCACGACTCTTTTCTTAATTCTAAGTTCATGGTCCTATTATGCTCTTCAAGAGATTTACAATGACTATATTATGCTCAAATCCAAGCTTTGGGAAACAATTTATGCCCTTAGGAATTTTTCTGCTCATCAGTCCATATGATGACATCATCGTTCCATGTGGCATCCATGTGGTTCTATTTCGTACATGTGTACCACCTGACGTAATCTACTCACTAGGAATCCACGTGGACCTATCTGGTGCATATTAGCTAATGTGGCTCCTTTTTCCATGCTATCCAAGGCTCAAATGATTCATACTTGGTACGAGGTTGGATATCTAGGATTTCCAAAACTCCCAATTATCCCCCCATGTGGCATCTAACATTTTCAAAAAATTATTTTATTGGAAAACCTAGATCTCTAGATTTATGGATATCCCAGTTCCATCACTAACGTTCCACCATCCAAATCAACCTTCCACTTCTCACGCGTGTTCCACCTATACCCAACTACCACATGGAAATCCTTGATTCACCTGGCTCGACTAATATGTACCCAAGATAGACCTTCACCTATCGCTTTTCTATTGGTTGCAGTATGTGGGTGGGTCCCATCCTTTTCCTTTATGTCATCCGGGGTACAACTTACACATCCACTAGATCACACATATTTAAATAAATCCAATCAATGACCTAGGTCTTCAGTGGGATTTTGAGGTGCTTGAGCCTTAACGGGCTCACATGATCCCAATAGATTTGATAATTATTGTTGATCCAAATCTATGGTCCAGATCTTAGGGGAATTTAAAGACGCATGACATTTAACGTGGTCATTCATCCACAAAAGATCTAACAATGAGCATTCCTCCAAATCTATGATCCAGAACTCAGCAGGATTTTAAGGTGCTCAAACATTAAGCTTCCTTCTTCATAACAACTTTATCATAGATGGACACCCATCCTCTCCATGTGGAACCTTCCACCAGCTGCCACCTTCTCATTGGATTCACAAGCTTGTGTGGATTCCACTTTGGGTGACATTTCATGCTTACCTAACATCCTCTTACCTATTTGAGGTTCAAGGTTCCATCTGGTCAGGGTTCCACTCCCGAGAATATGAAATTTGACATTTTCCAAAATGCCATATATCCAAAACTCCCAATTTCCATATTTCTAGGTGGTCCAAGTTCCACCTCTTTGTTCCATATTTGGCATCTGGGAATTTGGAAAAGTTCCTTTTTTTAAAATCCCAAATTTCTTAATTTTTGGATGGTGTGGTTTCTCTGCAAGGTTCCACCATCTGTCCCATGACCCTCCACCATGGCCCTGCCACATAAGCTCCATATCATTTGTCTGTTTACCTTGAGATTTATGCTCTATGTTATTTTTTGATTCAATGGATGTTGATGTGATCTCCTTGCTAACATGTCATGACACCAGTACACAACGTGTCATGGCTGACGTAGCATCTGACATCTGGAATTTTCAAAAATTCCAATCTTTAAGTTCTTTTGGATTTATGGATTTCCATATCTTCGAGTTCCACCTCCCAACCTCCATCCTCCAGCCTGCCACCATGTCTTGTTGATGTGTTTTATGACGTGGAAAACTAACTCAAAACTTATGACCTCCATGTTGATTTGGCATCTAACTCGATATGTTGATGTGGAATCCAAGATCCAAATTTTTGTTGAAGTCCCTTTTTGATATTTTCTGGATTTCTAGATTTGTCATGGTTCCCTCTTTTGGTTTCGTCATTCGACATCCACCAACCTGAGCCTTGCCACTGTGGGCCTACTGATAAGGAACTTTTTCTTATGTGTCTCTCAGACACAACCATTGAAGTGGCCTCTGACAATATGTTGACATGGAAATTGACTTAGATCACTGATGTGACATTCAGGATTTGACACTTTTCAAAAGGCCTTTTTTACGAACCTATAGATTTTCAGGTTTCTAGATGACCAAGGTTCCACTTCCTAGTTCGATATCCAAAGTCCAATTTGTGACCACCACTGTGTCCTTCCACTATGTTTCTTCAATTGAATCCTACCATGTTTCCAACTACATGGACTTCAACATTATTCCCACATGTACTCCATATCAGCCCGACGTCATGGTCCTTTGGCTTCCACTGGTCACTATTTTGTATCTTGCATACAAATTTTCAATAAAGTCTCATTTCTAAGGGATTTCAAATATATGGATGGAGATGGTTCCTCCCTATAATTCCCACCATTTAACTCACTATTCAAGGCTGAGCCCCACATCTAAGATCCAAAACCTTTGGAAGGGTCCCTCTTTGACAAATCATAAATTAATAATAAGTCCAGATGTCGTGGTTCCTCTCGATCGAGGTTCCACTAAAAATTGTTCACATGCTAAGGCATCCAAATATGACCTTCATCTGCTTAGCCTATACATGGTTCTTCCCATCTTAGCTAGCTCTGCAATGTGCTACTGGAGCCAAATCGGGATTTCTCCCCCAGTCTTCCATTAGAGGGTTTTTGAGAGGAAAGGGAATCCAATAAAACTCAGATTCCTTTACATTCTTTCCCATAAGCCTTGATCCATATCCCACAAACTTTTCTCTTCTGCACTCATACCATTCATGCCAAACTACAAGGGTTTAAAAACATGCAGTTCATGTTACTTGTGCAAGCAATCCATGGATTTATAACCATTATGGACATTAACTATTGCATAGCAGATATCATATATTAGTGGACTCGTTCAACATGTCCATAACCATCCATATTCAAATATGCACACATGCACCACTCATTCAAACCTATTTGAATGTACAGAGAAACAAGGAAGTGAACATAGAATATTATCTATTTAAAAATTGCAGCCAGACCAACTATCTAAGGGTAAGAACCCACCCCCCAATCATAGGCTTAGATGCACTAGTTTCCTCTGCAATATGGCCACCCTCTTGTCAAGCCATGATACCACCAGGGGAATTCTAGTGTCTCAGGTCAATGGAAAATATGAATGCCACTCTCCTTTACTACACTCATTAGTAGAAAAATCCCCTTTCCTACACCTACCAATCCTAGGGCCTCCACAAGGTTTCTCAAATGCATTCTTAGCTAGAGTATCTCAACACAAAGGATTCCCTTCAATGCCTTTGTAATAACTTAGTGCCCTCCCCTCTCAGTGCCATATCTATTACCTAGCAAGTTTCAAACCCGTAGCCCTCTCAACGTAGGTCAGTTTCAAGGTTCTCTGCCCAGTCACACAATTATCTTTCTCTGCATTCTTTCTTTCTACTCATTTAGGCCATAAAATCCCTTCAAAATTCTACACACTCATGCATTTCTTCCACTTTTATTCTCCCATAGGGTTCTTGACCCACCCTCTTCCTTCTATTAGAAGAAACTCGTGGGTCAATCATAATAATTGAGGTGGTACTGACTGTACCTTGGATGAAAATCCTTAGTTGTCCTATCCAACCCTCCATGCTTCCATTCATTACAGGTTGTTGGCTCATCAAATACCAACCTTCCCTCATTAATTTATTATTCCCAAAACTAATTCAACAAGGTGGCTTGGGATTTCTAGCATAATGAATCCCCTCTATCCCCCCTCAATATTCCCTCTTGTGGTATCATGTCCAATACTAGTGCTCCACCCATCAGTCAGATGTTTGGATTTATTTTATTAACAATATGCATTACAATGTTCATGGCATGGTAACAATATTTCCATGCTGAGATAAAATCATCACTAAACATGATTTATTACAATTTAATCAGGGGATTAAAATGGGGTGTTACAGTCAAAATCCCCTAAATCTTGTGTTGGCATTGGGGTTGTTGTTGCAGAGGTAAATTTGGATAATTAAGTGGCCAAACACAACTCAGAAGGGTGAGTTCATGGGTTTTGTGATAGTCACGAGCCTTAAAAGCTCCAAAAGAAGTGGAAAATGGCTAAGTAAAAATTGGGAAAATTTGTTGGTACCAGATCTATTATAATAGCATAAAATAGAAATACTGCACAAAATAATAGTGGAACAATGCAATATATGAAACTATAACACCACAATAATACCTTTATGGATAGGAAACAATTTTCACTTGCCTCTTCAAGGGGGAAACCTCAAGCAGAAAAATGCTCTATTACAATAATTCTGAAGGAAAAAACTTCTCATGCCTCCTGCTCTTATTTATACTAATTCTATCTTCTAAAGATCATTCTAGAGGAAGATCCATCTAGAATCAAAAGCTTATATTAGGTCTTCTTATAGTGAATTGTTCCAATTTATTAAATATGCCTTATTAACTAATGTCATCCTTTATTACATGGAAATATATTATTCTACCTACGTGAGAGGTTAGGGAGGTTAGGTCCCTAACATTCCCTCCCCCCTTGAAAAAGAACCTTTTCCTCAAGGATTGAGATGAGGAAACTATTGCAGAATGGTGGTCGACTCCCATGTGGCATCTTCTAGAGTTGTATCTTTCCACTACACTAACACTTCTTTGATGGTGCGTTGGCGAAGACGATGCTCTCGCTGGGCCAAGACTGCTTGTGGCTGCAACCAAATGGAACCTTCTTCATTCAACTTAGGGAGATTGGTTTGAGTTTGGCACTTAGTTCCAATCACCTTCTTTAAGCATGAGACATAAAAAATAGGATGGAGGTTAGAATGATTGGGAAAAGATAACTAGTAGGCCACCTGTCCCACTCACTTGAGAATTGTATGAAGGACCATAAAATTTGGGAGCAAGTTTTTGACATTGGTCAGCTTTTAGTGAAGTCTTCTTATTAGATTGCAGAAAAAGAAACATCTAGTCCCCTTCAACAAATTGCCATTTGGAACAGCCTTTATCTGCTTGTTACTTCATGCAATTCCGAGCCATGGGAAAACTTGTTTTGAGGGTGAGGAGAATGGCCTCACAAACTATAATATTGTTTTCAACCTCCTAAACCTTCGAGACACCTGGAATGTATGAGAGAACCGACAATAGATTTTTTCCATAGACTGCTTTAAAAGGAGTCATGCGAGTATTTGTATGGTAAGATGTGTTTTACCACCATTCAACTAGGGGTAACCACTGAGCCCACTTATTTTGTATTTCAGATGCAAAACACATCGAATATGTTTCCAAACACTTGTTGGCAAGTTCAGTTTGGCCATGAGTCTAGGGATGATAGGCAATGCTGAAATGCAATTGGGTTCCATGAAGGAGAAATAACTCTTTCCAAATATTGCTCGTGAAAGTGGGATCTCTGTCAGAGATAATAGAATGAGGCATGTCATGAAGCTTGAATATAATATCCATGACGATTTGATCCATTTTGGATGATATGAATGGGTGTTGAAGAGCACATAAATGGGCATATTTGGAAAGACGATCAACATCCACCATGATGACTAACTTATTTCCTGATTTAGGTAATCCAACAATGAAATACATAGAAATTTCCTACCAAAGAGTCGTTGGAATCATGAGAGGTTGTAGTGTTTCTGGGGCCTTAATTGTTTCTTTATTATTCCGTTGACAGAAATCAAATTCATCCACAAATGTGTGGACATCCTGTTTCACACCATCCCAGAAAAAAGAACATTTGACCCATTCATAGGTTTTTGTAAACCATGAATTCTTAGCTATGGGGGAAGCATGAAGCTCCAAAAGAACTGTAGATTTAAGTTGCGTCTGTTTTCTTAGATAGAGACATACTTTTCAGCGAAGCTCATCATTATGCCAAGAGTACCTTGGAGAAACTAGATAATTGTCTTGCAATTGTTAGACCAGGCAAGAAGTTTTGGGGTGTTGCAACTATTCTTAGGGAACAACTTGGAGCCAATCTATTACAAGGAAGGAGAGAGAAAAGAGTGACCCTTCATATTCATACTTCCTCGAAAGAGTGTCAACAACCACATTTTCTTTTCCCTTCTTGTAAATGATCTCATAATCATATCCAAATAGCTTGGTCACCCATTTTTGTTGCTCCAGGATGAAATTCATTATTCCAGAAAATGCTTGAGGCTATGGTGATCTATTTTAATTTGGAAGCATTGCCCCAATAGATAAGGATTCCAGAGATCCATGGCATGTAAAATAACCAACTTTTCCTTTTCATAGATGGATTGGCCTAGATTTCGCTTTAAAAGTGGCTTGGTAGTGAAGGCCAAAGGTTGTCCTTCTTGCATGAGGACTGCTCCAATTCCTTTCTCGGAAGCATCACATTCTAGGACAAAGGTCTTCTTGAAGTCAGGAAGGGATAGAGATGAGTTGTGCACATAGCCTCTTTCAAAGCATGGAAGGATTGATCAACTGCTGGAGTCCAATTGAAAGCATTCTTTTTAAGTAGAGTAGTGACAGGTGGTGCAATTTTTCCATAATTCTTAACACATTTGTGATTAAATAACCTGATAAACCCAGAAAACCATGAGAGCTCTTCAGAGTTTTGGGGCGAGGCTAATATTGCATAGATTCAATTTTATTAGGATCCACTCTTACACCATCCTTGCCAACAATATGACCCAAATAATCCACTTTTGAGGCACCAAAGGAACATTTAGCTTGTTTGAGGAAAAGTTGGTGCTGAGAAAGTAGATGGAGAAATATATTCACGTGGGAAAGATGGGATATCCTTGTTTTAATATAGATGAGAATATCATCAAAGAAAACTAAGAGAAAATGATGGATAAAAGGACAGAAGACATGATTCATGATACTTTGGAAAGTGGAAGGGGAATTACGCAGGCCAAAGGGCATGACCAAGAACTCATAGTGACCCTCATGAGCTAGAAATGCAGTCTTGGGAATGTCAGCCTCTTTCATACGTATCTGGTGGTAGCCAAAATGAATATCAAGTTTAGTAAAGTATTGGGCACCTCTCAATTCATCCAATAGATCATAAATGACAAGAATGGGAAACTTATCTTTGATGGTGAGTTTATTGAGGACACAAAAGTATGGACACATCTGCCATGTGCCTTATTTCTTGAGGACCACGACTACATGAGAAGAATAGGGGATGGTACTAGAGTGAATGACACCCTTGTCGAGCACTTGTTGAAATTTTTCTCAATTTCATTCTTCTGGGAAAAGGGATGATGATATGGGAGAACATTGGGAGGAATACTTCCTGGAACTAGAGGAATGGAATCATCATGAACACCACAGAAAGAGGGAAGGCCATGGGGAGTGGAAAAAAAAGTTTGGTGTTTGGAGAGGATAGATTGGAGGTTAGGAATGAATAGAGGGTGTCTCAATTGCTTGAATGGCATGGAGTTGGTAAATAATTCCCAAATGACCTTTTTTGAGGATCTTTTCCATTCGATGGGAACTGATGATCTCAGAGGAGACTATTGTGATGCCTTGGAGCTTATACTACTAACCTTCCTGTTGAAATTGCATGGTTAATTCCTTAAAATCCATGAAGATGGGACCGAGAATGCATAGCCATTCCACACATAACACAATGTCACAACCACCCATATCGATAGAAAACATATGTGACGCAAACGTGCCAACCCGGGCACGTCCGCTCCCACCAGGACCTTCTCTTCCCTAGGCCCGAAGAACTGAAACTCTCTTCAATCCCTTTCGGGACTCTGCCACCCACATAAATTCTCCTTATGATCTCTTGTTGTCCTATCGGGAAATCGAGCCTCGTGTGATCATGACTCCTGTGCTCAAGAGATCGGGTCTTACAAATCCCCGAACCCCGATGAATATTCTTCGAGTGCTTACCTTACTCCTATCGGGAATTTCCCCGTCAAGAAATTGGCCTTTGCGCTGTCGTGATCCACCTCTCTCATGGATCCCCGATTCCCGATCCCCGATGGCACTCACTACACCCTTTAGCCCCCTCTGGCTAACTCTTTTCGCATGTGACCTGCTGGTCTACAAGACCATGGTCCTTTCCCCTATCGGGATTTCACAATTTGTGAAATCGAAATGCGTNTCGTAAATTCCGAACCTCCGATTCCCGATGCCACTTGGCGTTGACTCACAGCCAAGCTTGGCCTTCCGACACCTGTCCCTTGCTCTAGCGTCTATGGTCCCCACTCCCTATGATGGCATGGAGTGACAACTGTCCTCCACTGGAATGCTATGACTGTGGGACCATTGCGTTTCGGGATTTCGCGACTTCTCCTGTCGTGAGTTTCTCATCACCGAGAATCCCGAAATGCCGAACCCCGATCTCTACAGGATCTTTGGACACGCGTCCTACCAAGATCAACGGTTGAGACCCTTTTCTCGGGATATCGCTACTTATCCTGTCCTAGGGCTCTTGTCCTCAGAAATTCCGATTTTCCGATGTGTCAAACGTCGTTGGCGCTTGATCTCTAACATCTGTCCCTTCGATGGACGGTCCAGATCTTATCGTTGTTTCGAGACTTGAATAGCCCCGATGCCTGGTATCCGGGATCTCCGAGAGGAACGATTTCGTGACACGTGTCCCTCTCCAACCGGACGGCTTAGATTTGCTTTCGGGATTTCGAGACTTTCGAAGTCCTGTTTTCCTTGCTCTCAGGATCTCCGATTCCCCGATTCCCGATTCTCCGGGATCCTCTGCCACGTGTCCCTATGGTTTGGGCGGCTCAGATCTTGTCGGGGTTTTCACTTGGATTTCCCCGAGCACTTGTCCACGGGAATGCCGATTTCCTGATGGCAAATATCCCGATCCCCCTCCAGATCTCCTGACACACGTCACGCAAAATGGACGGTCCAGATTCGATCGGGGAAATCGCGTATCGCGATTTCATTGCGTATGAGTCTTTTGTTTCCGGAAACCCCGATTTCCCGATCCCCGATATGCCGAACTCCAACTCTCCGGGATCCTCCGCCACGTGTCCCTACTATTGGACGGCCCAGATCCTAACAGGAAATCGTGGATCGCGATTCCGGATGGCAAGAGTTCTATGTATTCATGAACCCCGATATGCCGATTCTCGATATGCCGATTCCCGACTCTCCAGGATCTTCTGACACGCGTCCTGCCGAGATCAACGGCTGGGACTCTTCTTCTGCACACTAGAGTTTAACTCCAGGCAACTCTTCCCAATCCAATGGCTGTCGGGTAATGTGGACCGAGGTCTAACGGTCCAGATTCGTTCTTTTGGGTCTTGGGATTTACGATCCCAATTTCTCGTTACTCCCGATGAGGGAGGGCAAGGCATGTAACGCCTGCGTTACTTTCATCAATCTAATGGTTGTGAATGAGTATGGTTCACTCCGACGAGATCTCATCCGTCGACTTATTTATCGCGTAACACTACTATCATGGAACCTAAATAGGGTCGTCCTTCCTCGTACAGGGTTAATAAGGCCTATGTGTTCGAATCCTTATTCTGGGTTCTGGGAGGACCTTTCCGAGGAGGAAATCTCTGTGAAGAGATCCTTATCGGGTCATTCCCGGGAGCAGATAAAGAAAGACGACTTTTCGAGAGCAGCTGGGCATGGTTAGCTTCAGTTTATTGACGTAATTCGTGCATGATATCCTTTGTGATAAGCATATATCGACTTATTCATATCAAACATAACGCGAACACTCTCATGCTGCAATCCTTTACAATTTCACAGTTCCACGAGCTAATATCTACTCCTTATCATCAATTAATACACAGACATTTCTACACAGGAAAACATATACAATTCCACAAGTCTATGAACATATGTGACAGCGTATAGATTCCAGATGCATTATGAGCAAAACACTTATCAGAAGTAAGTTCAGCAATGGAAGCGACTGCTGAGAGGGGTGCTCGTTTCCACCCAACCATAGGCGTAGCGACTCCTACTGGATTTACCACTAGCCACCCCCGAGCTGAGACCACGATGTCCTGAGACCTGCGTCTCTCTATCTGCCAGTGTCCAGGAGCGAAGGTTGCAAATCCTTCCTCTCTGCGATCACTCACTCTGCGTAAAATTGCCAGAG
>JASDQU010752287.1:28560-41452 GCA_032191745.1 Picea mariana
GGTCTTTTCCATGGTGCACTCACCCTCTTGTCCAATAATTTTTCGGGTAGTTTCCTTAGGGTTCCAGGGTTATTTCTGGGTTATTTCTGGTTTAATTAAGGGTTGTAAATAAAGGGTAGTTGCATGTCCAAGGTTCAGGTTGTAGGTTACATGCTATTTTAGGAACTGGTTTTCACAACTAAGTGGTTGTTCAAGCCCAAGGTTTCACTTTTGAAACCAGGCTCTGATACCATTTGTAAGGCCTACATTACAAAGCCTCATATAAATAAATACTTTCTAATTTACTACTTTAATTGTTGCAACTTAGTTTATAATTTCCTTTCTTAATTTTCTTTCTACCAACATAATAATCAACAACAACACGATAATCAACAGTAAGCTAATAACACCATCATACTAACAACATAACATCATACTAACAACATACTAAGAACATAACAACATACTAACAGCATAATAATCAACAACAATATAATGATAATAGATCACTAGTAAAATGCATAAAGTATCTAACTCAACCTGTAGCTTAGTTGATTTAACCCCTTTCCTGGTTGTTGATGATCCCGCCCGACTGCCCAAACTAAATATTAACCTCCCAGTCAACTAGGAACAACCTCTTTGGCTCCCTAGCTTCAGGAATCCTTGCGGTTTCTTGGCCCCTGAGCCCAAAATTCCCAGCAATAACAATGCCCTGTGAGAGTTTCCAAAATAATTCTTCCTATTTCCTCCTCCTCCTCTATCTTTCAGAAATTCTAAAAAAAAGAATGAGATCCTCCTTCCAAGTCCTCCCCTTCTTCCTTAGCCTCCTCTCTCAAATCCCCCTCATTAATTCCCCAACAACCTTATCCCCCCATTAATTCCCCAACAACCTTATCGCCCCATTAATTACTTCACCCACCTTTTAATAATAAAATAATAAAAGACTCATTTAAT
Source organism: Picea mariana (assembly GCA_032191745.1). Classification (NCBI taxonomy): domain Eukaryota; kingdom Viridiplantae; phylum Streptophyta; class Pinopsida; order Pinales; family Pinaceae; genus Picea; species Picea mariana. The sequence continues at coordinate 29,494 of JASDQU010752287.1, forward strand.
ATATTTTAATATTTAATTAAATTAAAATTAAAAACTATGATAAAATTAATCAATTTGGGTTGTTACAAGGATTCCCCTTTGGCCAAGGGTTTCCTAGATCAGTCATGTGAGGTGACTGAGGGAGTAATGTACAACCTGGAACAAGTCTTTCTTATGCCATGTGAGGTGGCTAGATGTGAATAAGACTTGTAGCATGATCTTGTACCGTGATGTAGCCTTGGGGCTATGATTGTAGTATTTCCTATGCCATATGAGGTGGCTAGGTGYGAATAAGACTACTAGGAGAGGCAAAACATCAAAGCCTAGTGCAAGTCTTTCCTACACCATGCGATGTCGCTAGGTGTGAATAAGACTTGTAGCATGGTCTTGAACCATGGCATAGACTTTCCTAATCCATGTGAAGTGGCTAGGTGTGAATGGGGCTATGGTGATAGTCTTTYCTAAGCCATGAGAGGTGGCTAGATCTTAATACAACTACTGGTAGAAGAGAAACATCATTTCAAAGTCACGAGGAATGTGGCAGTAGTCGTGTAGTACTGGACATAAAGGTAGTAGTTGTGTGCTACTAGTTGATTGCAGTTTAGTCATAGAGACTATGGCAGAAKATTTGAGCTACTGGTGGCATGGCGATAGCTTGGGGCTACCAGTTGATTGTAGGGTAGTCATTGGACTACTAAAAGAAAACATTKTGGAAGAATACCTCCCAAGCTAAGAGGGAGTGTTGATGTTTTTGGTAGCTACATGAGGTATTTTCCTCCTAGACAACCTTTCTTAGATAGAGAAGAAGATCCCAGAAGTCAAAGGAAGACCATTGAACAGTGGAAGAACACCCTGAAAGAGAAGTCGGCCCACAAGAAAAAGAATAAGTGGAATTAGAACCTATAGAAAGAGAAGTCAACCCATAGGAAAAATAAAAAGGAAAATAGAATTTCCTAGAGAAGAAGTCGGCCCAACCAAAGTGACTTGAAGGTTATAAATAAGGAGACGTCTTTCTCATTTGGAGACACACACTCACTCATGTCTCACTCAAGAAGAAGGCGCTAAACTGAGGCAAGGAAGGAAGACGCAACACTACAGCTCTTGGAGTTCTTGGTTATTCTTGGTGTTGATTTCTCTTTAGCACTCTCCTTGGAAGAGGTGCACTATCTATGTATGGTGCTATTGTTGTAGCTATTTGGTATGTTAGCTCTATCTAGTGYGTTAGCCTTGTGTTAGGGTGTCTTCATTATATGTTTCTCTTGAGAGATGGTTCATGGTTGAATTATATTATTGGACAAAATCTATCTAAGAAAGGTTGGTTGGGTTTTTCCCCGGGTTTGGGGTTTTCCCRGGATAAACTCTTGTGTCTTCTTGTTCTTGTTTACATTGTTCATAATTTTCAGTACATGATATAATTGTTAATGTAAAAGAATATCTAAGAACTCTAGTAAAACTATTGCTCTAAAAAAATAAGAAAATCTGACATTTCTATACATGTATATCAAGAAATCATCCACATAATAAGGCCTAAATCTTCATAATACCTTGCATAATATATAAATTATATATTGTACATGTTCTTGAAATAATGCCTACTTGAGTAGTACACCATAAGTAGGATATATAAAACATATCTATATTCATTTTTCACTAATATAAATAGTATATTTGATATAGTTAACTTTTGGTGTTATTTCGAGAGGAAATTATTCCATCAATAGTGTTAAAGTATTTTAAGATTGTTTGTATGGAATGCATGTTTATCAAGTTTTAAGGACCCTTTAAATTGACTTGTAAAATTTTTATAAAATAATATAACATAATTTTTTTCTATTACTAACGAAAGTAATGATTTTGTTGTAACTTTTTCTCATTCACAATATACTATCACAATTTTACCTCATCCATATTTCTCAAACCTTAACCAAAATACTATGAACTACTTAGGTCTACTTTACATAGGATTCTTCTCTTCCTAAAGTTTTCACTATCTACCTCACTTAATATATAACTGAAATTGGACCCATACTTATATTAAATTATAGCTAGTATATATAAAACATAATCATATTCATTTTATGCTCAAATAAAGACAATAATTTTATATAGTTAATTTTGACATATATGAAATTATTTTCTAATTTATTTGTTTTTAGTCTTTTTCACTTTCTCATCATTATGTGTCCTTCATCTATTTTTGATGTATTTAGACATTTCTTTAATCATTTTGGGTAAACTTGTACATATTTAAATGAGCAAAGCACTATCGAAAAACCAAAGTACATTGTATTGATGAACTCATAAATTTTTATCTATAGAAAGCCACATTTAGTGAAATGTGATCTTTAAGAAAAAATAATCATAAAGTCATCAAAGTTCAAAATTTTGATAGATTTGGTTCAAAGTTTATGATACTTATTCCCAACACAATTTGAATTTGGAATTTAGTTTTAAAGAAAATAAAAAATACTAAGTAACCATAAAATTTGTAATACAAAATGTTTTATATAGATGAAATTTAAAGTTAACATAAAAAGTGATCATAAAAATTATTAATAAAAAGAAATTGAAATATCACAAATATTTTGTCAATCTTAGTATGATATGCAGTTAAAAAAATGAAATTGGTTGTTAGATCCACTCAAAAACACCTTAGGATACAAAGGAGTTTAAGGATGACCACCACTTTTGTTTAACATGCCATCTCTTTAATAATATAAACCACAATTTTACTAAGTTCATAATTCAATTATTCTTTACCTTAATGCTTTCATTTTACTACGTTGTAATAATATAAAAAAGAATTATACCGAATTTCATAATTTAATTACTCTTCAAGACCTTAAGACTTTCATTTTATTATGTTCAAAACATATTTAGTTTGATTTTCATTATTAGTCCATGATGAAGTTTGAATAGATCATTGACCATCAATTAGTTAGCCTTCCACTACAAATAGTTCCCCATTATCCAATCTTGTACAGAGACCAAACAGATTGATTATTTTTTTTATAATATTTAAATTGCTCTTATAAAACATGTTATTGGCTAACAACTTCTAAGTCTTATTCTCGAGCTCTACCACAATTCAATTAGATAACCTAATTTTTAAGTTTGGATGCAATTTTTGCATTCATTCTTAGATAACCTAAGTTTTAAGTTTGTTACATTTTGTTAGATAATCACTTGGCTACCCAATTGTTATCACTATAACATTTTCCCTGTACATAAAACTTTAAAAACTTAGAGTAAAACAACTGCATAACAATCTACAAAACAATCTTGGTCCTTGGTGTTGAGATGAGGAAGAGGAAAGGAACTATGTTGGATTGTCCAATTTCATTATCTATTTCAAACAACAACTGGTAAGTTGTATCAAAATTTTCAAGTATTTCATGCATGTTGTTAATCTCAATGGATTGAAGCTGTAGAAATTTGTATTGTACTTGCCATTTGTCCATATTTGGGGAGCTTTGCTAAGCACTATGACATTATTTTTCCAGGACACCATTAATGGATTCTAAATTTCTTAACCCATTGATAATGGAAACATTTTCCCCTCACATGTCATTTTTTATTGTCTTCAATTATTGCATAGAAGTGCCTATGGATAGCAGTGGAGTTACTTATATTACCTTTCCCTATCATAATTTGTAAAATTTAAAGAGATTTTTTGGGTGTCAATCTCAAAGGATTGAAGTAAAATTTGTATTGTAGTTGTCATTTGTTCAAGTTTGTGGGAGCTTTACTCAGAGAAACGACATTCATTTTCTAGGACACCATTAATGGATACTAAATTTCTTGAAGCGTTGTTAATTGTGGAATTCAGTTTTTGTTTTATACAAATGGGCCCTAGCCTTTTTCTGAATGCAAAATTGTTCCCATCCAAAAACAAAAACAAGCCACAAATTTGTAACTCCTTCATATTCAGAGTCAGTTATTGTTGGCAATGTGCTGCGTGGAGGATAATCCTTTGCTTTGAAGGTTGTATTTTGCTAAATCCATGGCCTGTAGGAATGCCTTTCAAATATGGCGAGCTCAGTACATGCAACAATCAATTTATGAAGAAATGAATATTTGTTTTGTAGCCTTGAAAACAACAACTTCTAAACGATGAAAACAACAACAAAGTAGAAGCTGCTGAAACATGAAAATTGAGAGAGTATTAATTTACTTGGACTTGATGAAACTCGTTGCTGGTTTAGAATACACACAGTCAGATTGACACATCAGCAAGGTGACTGCACAAACATTATTACCAATCCACCGAACACCAAATATTCAAACAATTTCACCGGGTATGACTCCAATTAGAGGGTCGAGCTCAGGTTAATGCCAGTACGAGCGTAAATACCGTTCAAGCCACCAACTGTTTGATACATACAAATCAATCTGCTGCCAATCGTTTGATACATACAATTCAATCTACTGCAATAGCATTTATGTCGGAGGCTACAATTCAATCTACTGCAATTTAGAGAATATTAAATTATGAAACTCGTTGACTGGTTTAGAATACACACAGTCAGATTGACACATCAGGGAGGTGTCCGCACAAACATTCTCACCATTCCACCGAACACCAAATATTCAAACAATTTCACTGGCTATGATTCGGGTTAATGCCGGTACGAGCGTAAGTACCGTTCAAGCCAGCCACTAATTGTTGCCCCCCTCTTCGCATCAGATTGATACATACAAATCAATCTGCTGTCATTTCTTTTATTTGATACAAATCGCAATAGCATTGATGTCGGAGGCGTCTGCATATGCAAGCAATACCCGTAAATTGCAGCAAAATAACTTTCCATGAAATACCGGAAAATCGCAACAATACACCCGCGATATATCCCACATTAACAACCAGTACCGAGAATTCTGATCTGCATCTACCACGTGGCACATATCGAACGGTCAATCTTGTGGCTCAAACCTTCCACGTGGCAAATATTGAACGGTTCGAATTTGTGGCTCACGTCTGCCACGTGGCACATATCCAATGGTTAGATCTTGCGTCTCTGCAGTTGCCACGTGTCATATATCTAACGGTCAGATCCTCGCCGTTGTATGCACGCCACGTGGTAAGAAGAAGTCGCTGAATCCGACCGTTGGATGCAAGCCACGTGGAAAGATGAGAGCCGTTGGATCTGGCTGTTGAATGCACGCCACGTGGCAAGATGATAACCGCTGGATCTGGCTGTTGGATGCACGCCACGTGCCGAGTTCAGAGCCCTTGGATCTAGCCGTTGGATGCAGGCCACGTGGTCGGTCCAAAGCCCTTCGATCTGCCCATTGGATGTGCACCACGTGGCGAGTCCAAAGCCCTTGGATCGAGCCGTTAGATGCACGCCACGTGGCCTGTTCAGAGCCCTTGGATCAGGTAGTTAGATGCACGCCACGTGGTGTGTTCAGAGCCGTTGGATCGATCCGTTAGATGCATGCCACCTGGCGATTCAACAGCCGCTGGATGCATGCCACATGGCGAGACCAGAGCTGCCAGATCTAGCCGCTGGATGCATGCCACATGGCGAGACCAGAGCCGTCAGATCTAGCCGCTGGATGCGTTCCACGTGGCGAAATAGCAGCCACCTGATTTAACCGTTGGATGTACGCCACGTGGTGTGTCCAGAGCCCTTAAATCTGGCCGTTGGATGCACGCCAGATGTCGAAAATCTGATGGGCCATTAGCTGACCGTACGATGAAAATGGTACGGATCCCACCTGTTAGTAGACAGTACGTCCCAAATGGTACGGAATCTGGGCAACGCGATCGGAGCCACACGATCCCAGCGTTGGATCTGCCACTTGGCAAGTGCAGAGCCGCACGATCCGACCTTGCGCTTTCACCTGGTTGCTGCTATCGGGATTCAACCTCCATGTAGTATGACCACGGCCGAAGATGTCTCTTGAAGCTTGCATCGGGTTGTCCCGTTTTCAGATTCAGATTTGGCCGACGAACGCGGATCTTTTTTGGATGGCCGACGAACATCCGTAGCGCGCACTTTTCTTTTCGGCTTTGATTTGGCCAGCGTTGCAGTTCTACTATTGTTTGGTAATATATTAGATCGTTTATACCCTAGCCAGTACAAAAAATAGAAGAGCAGCAAGAAATCTGAGTAACATGATTGTAAATACATAAATTATTTAATTCCATTCCTTCATTTTGCTTTTGGTGGCCGTCAATGCTTTTCTGTCAATTGATTGGAATTATCGATGACTCACTGCGTGGGACATTTTCTCATAAAAGTTTCTCAGCGATCCATTTTTTACGCATTATTTGCAATCGCTGTCTAAAAGCCCTCAATTTCTTTGTTTTCTCGCATTCTTCGCATGCGCTGTCTAAAATCCCTCAATTTCTTCAATTTCTCTGTTGTCCGGGTGCAGTGCCTTCTGTCATCCTGCAATCGGCCACGAAGAAACTCAGGCCATGATAAAACCACTAAGCTAATTCATTCTCTGCCAAACAAACCAAAGAAATGCTAAGATATGAACACCATTAATAAAATGTTATATTAAATTTAGCGTAACTTGATCAAAATGTTACATTAGATTGAACAGACGTTTTATAATGAAGTTTATGTTGTTTTGACGGTCGTTATTGGGCACAGTCTTCAAGTTTGTTTGACCATCATGGTCTTTTCTTTTTGGGCTTTTAGCTTCTGTACGGAAACCCAGGAAGGAATTGAACAGGCCTGAGAATTTAATGGCAAGATTCAGTATGGATTTGATGCCTCGGTGTTGGTGTGATTAGGAGTTGGCGTGTATGGTTTTGGATTAACGGGTCTAATTGATTGGTTTGATGAAGAAGATTGGGTGGTGGGGCCTGCTAGTATTGAGGGATATACATTATATGGTGCCGTTCGCTGTTTCGAGTTTTTTGGACGCATATACAGTGGATATATTGTGGTTGTTGACAATTCTGTGTTTTGGCAGGGCCTTTAATTCAAAGAAAGAGTATTGAGGGATGTGCATTATATGGTGCTGTAAGCTGTCTGTGATATTAAGAGTATTGAGGGATGTGCATTATATGGTGCTGTAAGCTGTCTGTGATATTGTGGTTGTTGTTGAGTAGTTTTGGATGTATATACAGTGAATATGTTGGAATTATTTTTGTTGTTAATTCTGTGTTTTGTTAACGGTCTGAGATTGTGGTTGTTGTTGAGTTGTTTTGGATTTTTTGTTCTGGTAATTTTATCTTTTGGCATGGTCTCTAGTTCAAAGTGATTGTGGTTTGTTTTATGATTTGTAAAATATGATTATTAAGATCCTGATAGGTTTTGAGTTGTAGCTCTCATTTTAATGTTGGGATCATGATGTGCATTATTACATTCTAATAAAAACTAAAGTTTTTAAAATTATTATTTTATTAAACAAAGCATTGATAGCAATCAGTGTCCTTGTATATGTGGTGGATATTTTGCCAATTATAAAATTTTGTTTTGAGTTTGATCATAATTTGTAGACCCTTACCTAAGTGGTGGATATACCTTGCCAAATATTTAAATATTAAAAAACGTTTAGAGTTGCATAATTTGTACATCCTTACATAATGGGTGGATACCTTGTCAAATAGCATATATATATATAAATATTACAGGAATATGCATGCAAACTGGATGGATATTCCAGAAACACAGATGTTTCAGCTTCTGAGAAACCTTGGTATATTGGTTTTCATCATGCTCCAACATTATATATTATAAAACCCTAAAGAAAAAATGCAACATATCTATATTTATATGTGGTAAGAGAGAATTATGAAATGATACAGTTTTCTGTACAGCTAAATAATTGAGGTTATAAATATGTATTTTATCATATATCTAAACAAAGATTTTGATTTACAACTCATATTATATAATGACCTTGATTTTAAAAATATGAGAATGGTACACTTAGATTCTCTTTACAATGAGTATAATTTTTTACAATGAGTATAATTTTTTTTTGATTAAAACAAAAAATAACACACTTTATTACTCATTTTCAAAGTTATATTTTTTTCATTAAAACAAAAAAGTAACACATTTTATCACTTATTTTCAAAGTTTATATCATAATAAAGGTGGTCATTTTGAAATAAAATATTTATTTTCTGTTATGAATTTTAAAATTATCTATGATTTTACAATGTTGAATTTTAAAATTTTTATTGTGTGTATATTTTTAATAATATTTAATTGGGAGATATTTTTTATCCTACAACAAGGTTATAATAGGTGTTGATTAAGAATCTTATCAATTTGGTAGTTTTTCTTGATTTATTCATCTCCTCTAAAAGAATTAATAGTGGAGAAGAAAAGACAAATAGGTACAAAATATAATCTTACACACTGAATACCTAGAAAAATACAAAAACAAAACATAGCTAACAATTTCTAGTTGTAATCTCTCCCTTGATGTCCAAGTTGATATTATTTTTTGTCTCAGAAGTCCTCTTAGATTTATTTCCCCTTGTAAGAGAAGGGGAGGGATTTGGGTTTTTCTTCAAAATTTCGACAAAGGATTTAGAAGATTCAAAGTGAACCCTGGTTGTTGGCTCTTGTGGTTCCTCGTATCCTTGATTTCCTTTGTCTCCTCTTCTTCCTCCTCTATTTCCCCGGCATCCTCTTCCTCCCACTCTCCTTCTTCTGCTCCTTTTTTTTGTTGGATCTAGATCCTTAGGATGGATATGTGTCGATGTCAGGGTGCATTGAACCCAAGTTGGGTTCAACTACTTCGTGTTCAAATTTCTTCCCAATGTCTTTTGGAATTTATGAACCCTCAAGACACCCTAGAACTTCAAATTCATTATTTATTGAAGAGGGAAAACCTTCTTCTGGTACCATTGGTTGAGGCATCCCCTTGCATTGAGAATTCCTAAACCTACTTGAAACCTTCTTGAACTGAGATTCTTCTATTGAATTTACTTTGACGGTGGCTACTCCTCTTAGGTTTTTGGACAACTTTTAGCAAAATGTACATAAAACAAGACAAATATTGCATTTGAATCGAATCTCTTCAAAATCCAGTTTCTAATGATGCCTCCACCCACCAATATTAATTTGCAAAGCCTCTAGGAGTTCCTACTCCAAATCAAACTCCACTCATATTCCTGTGCAAGGAAACAAATTTCCTTATGGTTCTACTCAATCAATGAATCTACCCGATTCGTTTCCAATGTCTCTAAGAGTGCAATCCTCCCAGAAAATTAGAGGCAGGTGAGGCAATATAACCCACATCAGAACTAATGTTCTCCTGGGTTGAAGTCTAGGGACCACGGGGCTAGATACATTCCCCTAAATCCCATAAAATATGATCTATAAGAGAATATTAGATCCCACTCTTCTTTATTAAGAAAAAGAAAGACAAAATATCCACGACTAGAAGCAAAAGATGATACTTGTTCTGTAATTTTGGGAGACAATTGCTCACCCACCCAAGTTTCTAGAGCTTTTGGGCTAGGCTAGAGACCTATAATCTTTCTTGTCAAAGCTCAATCAAACAAAATGAGGGCTTTCCTTCTTGGTTCTAAATATGGGAGGTCCAACTGAACAATGACTTCCAACCATTTTACAAATCTCCTTTGATGAGACTGAGATCTTTTGTGAGGGTTCAAAGAATGGACCAAAGAACTTAAAGCCTCTGAATTGTCTCCCATGTTGAACAAACTACTAAGGAAATCCCATGCCCTAGGAGAAATCAACTCTTTGCTACATTTCAAGTGGTTGCAATGCCCCAAACCCCTAAATATGAGTTCCTGTGGCTTTTGTATTCCTTCAATAGGTGGATTTTCTAGCCTTCTACTTGAATTGGGAAACATAGAGTGGCTCTGTTCAATCCTATAATGTTTACACATCAATTTGAGGGTGCCATCTTCCCAAACTTTCCATCGGTTTTTACAATGTTGTATAATGCAAGTATTTTGTAAAGCTACTGACAAACTATTTCTCATGGTTATTTAGACATTGTGGCTTAAGTAATAGACAAGTGATTTGATTAAGATATTTAAGAGTGTCTTTTTTATTTCTTTTTCTTTTTCCAAGTTACACTGCCTAGGGAAAACCTCCAAGCACTTCCCTTCATTTCGAGGATGGTACCTAGGGTAAACCCCAGAATATTCAAGGTACAAGGACGAACAACAATAAAGCTCAAAGCCATTACAACAATACACTTGTTAAGAGCTCAACATGTAGCAGGTACTTCCCCTCATTTTGAGGATGGTATCCAGGATAACCCTAGAATCTTCAAGGTGCAAGTCCAATCAACAACAAGGATCAAAGCCATGAACCTGGGTGGGAAGGATAATAATCATTCCTCCCAACCACCTGAGCTAAACCCAACTGACATAAGAGTATCTTGTTATCCAAATCTATTCTTTAATTTAGAGATTATCTTGAAAGGTAAGAGTATCACCAACCCATCCTAATTATCTTATCGATGTGTTAATTATTTGTAATCGTATTCTTCATATAATAACATCATAACTTTATTATGAGCACAACAAATAAAGTTATAATACCAAATGTGCCTGTACACATGAAATGTGTTTCTTATATACGTTTATGCTAATGGGTTTATGCACATTGAGATCATAATATGTAGGGTGGTCTTTTCATGGACACTTTGAGAGGTGCCAATTAATATAAACCCAAAATGTTTAGAGAAAATCAAAAGTATAAGAAGTGGGTGACAAATGTTTTAGAGGAAATGATAAGTGTATGTTTAAAGAATTTAAAAACAATCCCTGGATGGGGTGACACTCGTCGGTACTAGGCAGAACCACGTGGAGGCTCTAATGATCGATGAAATGACAACCAAGGGCATGACAACTAGTATATCACTAATGCATACAAAGAATTGTGGGAGTATAGGTAGCTCGGAGCCAAAGAGGTTCATACCAGCTTGTTCCATGCATGGTATTGATGATAGCCATTAATGTAGGAGGTGGTATACTTGATGGGGCTACGAGGCCATCAATGTTGTGGAAGGAGAAGTCTCAGGAAGAAAGAATGGAGAGTACAAGGAGAAATAATGTAGAGGATTGGAAAGGTGGCCTAATGCATGTTAAGTGGGTGGAAGTCATATCCTATATAATTGGAAAGGGGTGTTCTAGCAACAAACCTCCCAATGCAGAAAATCGAGGGTAGAATGCATGGTTTTGTTTTATTGGGAGATTAGTGGTGAAAAATTTGCAGTGTAGAAAGGATCCTAAGTCTTGTCCGTCGCGTAGGGAGTTGGGGTATCTAAAACATAGAGGAGTAAGTGCAAGGTTGTTTTTTAGGAAAAGGTAGAGGGTGGTCGTTACCTAGGCAAGGTGTGATGGCAAGAGGAATTCTGTAAGGTTCTTGAAAAATTGGCAGCATTGGCCTCTGAACCCTAGTAATATAAGAGAGTTGATTCTTGTCCAATATGGCTAGATGACTGGCAAAGAAGGAGAGGGGGATTTGGAAGGAGGACAAGAAAAAAGAGGCTTCCTCTCCCCAAGGGCCAATGAAAAATATGCACGCAACTCGGGAGGCTTTCCTGGCGGGAACTTGATACCATAAAATCTTCTTAGATGCAGAGAAAAAGGAAGCAGAGGAGGTGGAAGAGGTAGTATTAGGCCAGAGGAAAACAACTACAGAAGATAATATTTTGGATGAGGAATGGGTAGAGGACCCATATTACTCTAGGACCGGAGAAACAAAGTACTTTAAAATAACATAAATGTACTGGATAGTCAAGGAAATGATTGGGTAGGCCTAGGAAAAGAGCAAGAAGGAGTAGGGGAACATTATGCATGCACTCGAAATTTTTGTGGGAAAATTTGAATTATTCTACAAGTCCCAATGTGGAATTTGATTTAGGGTTACTCCAAGAGGTCAATGACCTGAATAACAAGAGGAGGCAAAGAGAACTCTAAGCCCATCGGGTTCAAAAAAATGCCCAATTGACGTGGATGAGTACGAGCCAACCACAACATCAAGGGATGACACCAAGGAAGCTCATCACTAGGTAG